>WSXT02201625.1:0-18664 GCA_011762715.2 Neuroterus valhalla | reverse complement strand
GATGAGTGGCGACTGGCGGGGGAAGATTCCCCTCGTGCGGCATCGTTGCGGCGTTTCAGGTCTGTGAGCTCTGCCTCTAGGCTCTAGCAATATTACAGCAGAAAGGAATGCTTAACATAGGACGAACGGACCTCCGATAATGGTTATAAGGGTTTTCGGAACAGCTTGTGAAACCCTTAAGAATAGAAAAAACATGCTTTCGAGCAAAAGAAATGAACTTCATATTGTTTCACCTCCTGTCGAAAAGTAAGTTTGTTTTCTATTTACATACAAGGGAGGTCTACAACACACATGCTGAACTCAGGATAAGGCTTCGATTTCAACTATGCATATATATATATATATATATATATATAATCTCTGTGCGTGCGTGCGAGTGAAATCGCTCATATTGTTCATCTTTTCAATGTGTTCCTTAGATTCCAAATGTTTAGACAAGCTTTTTAATTCATCTTCACATAAATTGAAGTAGTATTATTGATATAAAACGTCAAGTTCCTCTTTTCAATTCAAAGAAAGTACCACACAAAAAATGGGTTGTTAACTATATCTTTTTCTATTATGTGCCATATACAGAGGATTGAAATAGTTCATAATTACTAATTGTAACTTACACTTTATAACTTCAGAGATCAACATATGAAGATTGAGTCAGGAGAATCAACAGATCAGGACGGTTGTCCATATTCTCGTACAAGTACTGAAATTTTTCCCGGCACTGATCCTGATACCAAAACTTCAATTGAATACGACATTGACAAAACATTGGATTTTAAGGAAGAAGTCATGCAAGGTATAACTAGATTTGTATCTAAAATGTCTCAACTAGAACTATGAAACGGAATGTTGGAATTCACATGTTGGCAAATTTTCAGATTAGGAGAGGTACCAGAAGGGAAAGCACAATCTTCTTTCTGAAAGAAGGCAGTTGTCACAAAAACTAGGAACTACTGAAATTTCTTCCGTCAAAATCTCTTGTGCCAAGACATTGATTGAATACGACATTGACGAAACATTGGATATCAAAGATGAAAACATCCAAGGTATGCCTAGATTAGTAACCGAAATGTCTTATTCGAAATTTGAAATAAAGAATTACCAAATAAATCTAGGTGAGTTCAGTTGTAAATTCTACGGCAAACGATTTGCACGAAAACAAAGCTTAAGTCGCCACGTGCAAACATCGGAAAAGGCATTATTGCAGTCAACCCACAATTTTGTTGCGATATTTGCGGACATAAAGCGGATAGGAAATTCACCTTATTGCGACATATAACTTCACGCCACTTACAACTATCGAAAACAAGGTGTCATTGCGAGAAATGTTCTCGAAATCACATTCAGTTGAATAATTTATATGTTTATAAACGTTTAAAACACGTAACAGTCAAATAACAAATTACTTGCGATAATGTATTTGCATTTATTTCAAAGAAGTTCCTAGAGCTAGTTAGCCCTCCAAGGAACAGGTAGTACATATAAAACATACAACTGATGCAGCGATCGGATTGTATAAATATGAGTAGACAGAAATGAAAAAGTTGTCGACAACAGATAGGGTACAGAGAATTTTTGTAATGCTAAGTAATGTGCCAAATTTTAAGATCTTGATGTTGTAAATTATAAGAGAGATATACATATTCCCGTATATAAGTTATGACCGGTAATAAGTGGTAAATTAATGAAAATTGGTGATAATTTCTTATGCAGAGTCATACTACTTACTTACGTGTGACAAACGTATTGCGTACTTGAGGAATAATTTTTACCAATGAGTGATTTCAAGAGTCAGATTTGAAGTCTTAAATAGATAACCAAAAAAGAAGGTTTTTAGAAAGGAATTGTGAAGGTGCATTTCTAATTGTTACAGGTAATTTATTCCAAAGGCGTGCACCCCGAATAATGAACGACCTTTGCATTTTACACGTGCGATGTGGTTTAAATTTTAGTACAGTTTTTCTTTCACAGAGTTTGGACTGTGTTGGTTGGTCTTTTTCGATAAAACAGAAATGATTGAGAAGGTACTCTGGAACTCCGGTTCTGAATAGGCTATATAGCAGATTGCCCATGAAAAATTGCCTTCTTTTAGCGACATTAAGAAGTCCTGCTCTCTCTATACTGAGAAATATGCTTTGTTTTGGAACGTTATTCATAAAGCGTATGCAAGAATTCAATGTACGCTCGAGCTTAACGTTAAGCTCATCGGAAATATCATCGTATACTAGACAGCCATAGTCAAAAAAGGGGAGAATGAGGCTTTTAACTCACAGGTTACGAGTTGGGATGGGAAGTGATTCTTTATTCCTATTCAGCTGTTGGAGGACTCTATAAGTAAACAAATTACCTTGCTATTGATATTCCTTTCTGTAAAAATGTTACTCCAGTCATAAGTAGAGAGGTGCTGACAAAATGCAGCTTCATCTATGTTGGAAAGATTGCGAATGGGAATATCAGTTTTGCTGCCAGAGGAAATAAAAAAGAACTGGAATTTGATGCTGAAAAGATCATGGTTAGAGAGGAATGAGATTGAGCGTTGAGTAGAAGCGATCACCTTGTGTAAGTCATCGAAAAACATCAGGTCAATCCACGAACTCGAGTAATCTGTGTGATGAGTAGAATTAAAGGGAATTATAGAAAGACCTACGGAAAAAACCATTGATTTCAAATGAAGAGTTAAGTTGTTGGAGGCATTTAGATTTGTATTTAAGTCACCGGTGACAATAATGTTATTATAGTTTCGTATAAGGTCAAAAATATTAGCCTCAAGTTCCCGTCCGTACGAAGCATTTGGAAGTTTGTATATCACCTCGACTAACATACTAACCATGGGCGCAGAAACTTCGATGAAAAGGTACTCTGCAGTTGGAAAATTGGCATGGGGGATCGCTCCTACCAGTGCGCCCCTTAGAATTTCGTGTATATATAGGCAGACCCCACCCCCTCTTCTCTCATCTCTGTCTCTACATAAAAGTGAGTAATGTTCTAGTGCTAGAAGGCGTTAACATGGCATATGTTTGAAGTTTCCATAGCAAAAATTCTAGGCAAAGGTTGAATAGTGTAAAAAAAGTGACTTGAAATCTCTATAAAAATTAAATAAGCCATTCCGAAAAGCTGAAGAATAAACAAAATAGACTCAAAATCTCAAAAAGTACACTTAAAACCAACACATTCCAGTGCACGTGATAACATTCGGGTACCAGTACAAAAGCAAGATGATGATTTTGAGAAGGTCCTCCTTCTGGATCTCAGATACCGCTTCAAGGGAATCAATCCTCTTGGTGTTGTTAATGAGATCTGTCTTGGATTCTGAGAAGGTGGAATTGAGGTTAACATTGAACTCACGTTGTTGAGTTTCGAACGCACCCAGTCTTGTTAATATCACTCGCGTCTGCGCAAGCGATTCTTTTTGACCATCGGAGACCGCTTGCCGCAAGAGGTCAATGAGTCCAGGTGGCAAAGTTGAAGAAGCTGGATGAGTAGGAGCTGAGTGTTTTGAAGTGGCACCAGTGACGTCACGGCCTTTGTCGTTCATGTTGTCTGCACCTGAGTTGAGATCTGTTGCCGCTAAGATGGCACTAGCAGGCGGTGAGGTGCATCCCTTGCAAATTCAATCAATCAACCCTTTTTCAAGCATTTCAAAGTCTTTTTTGGATATGCCAAAATTTGCACAGGATAAATGTATAAGGATACAACATTTCGCACACGCCAGAACCTCTGGACCCTTTTCCACTTTCCCTTTCCACTTTTCCATAGCAAAGTAGTAAAAATGAGGTTGTGTATACGTTTCAAAATAAAAAACTTTTGATAATGAACAGCGCCAGAAGCTACTGCAAATTAACGAGTCCATCTCGAACTAGTGAACAACACTTAAACAATATCCAAACTTTGGTCAGAAACAGATCCAGAAAACTACCGGAATTACGAGAAAGTTGAGGCGGAGCAAATTGATACGTCCACACCCGGTCGCTGCTCGACGCAGATTTGATAATAATGTGTATAAGCAACAAAATAATATTCTATCGCAAATAAAGTTCTTAACGAGGTATTATTGCTACAGATGTTTTCAATGTTACCCTTTGTTACGAGATTTTAATCAACATAAGCGCTTGAAACATACAGGCATTCGCCTGAACATTTGGTCAGAGGAGAGGAAAACTGCAGAAAACCAAAACTCCTAAGCGCATTCGATTATCGGCAGACGAGTTTAGATGTAGACATTCAAAAGCATCGAATGCCTACACCGATCCTCGGCGTCAAATCTCCCGCACGACAGTAGTTAAACGTAGTGAAAACACGACTAAGCGAGAATCCCGAACAGTCCCCCACCCGAGCTCTAACCGCGCCCGTTCATGCTTGACATTCGCGAACCTGCCCAAGTCGAGAGTTGCCACGCAGCTACTGCCGTCGGTCTAATAATGATATGATAAAAATAGCAATAATAATAATAAATCTCTATTGATACTTTGACCTATATAAACAGAACATTGGTTGAATATAGAACCACTGCAGGGTCCTCCTGGTAGCAACTGTCATTCAGAAAATGGGCACGGGCTCCCAGTAGAACCGCGGTAGGATAACCTATGACCACGTCTTACGAACGTGAGATGAGTGACCAAATGCGCGATGAAATCACAATAAACGGCCGGCTCAACTCTCGTGTGTCTTAATACCCAAGTATGAATGCTCTCTGCATCCATCCAGCAAGTGACGCTGCATATTTCTGGCATAAGGGTATCGCTGCAATGTTGTAGTCGGCTGTGGCCGAGAATCCGATCACGAAAAACGTTCGGTCACGTTTTCCAAGGAGTGCGATGTCGGGTCTTATGTGTTAGCTAGGAACTATTGTCGAGAAATTATAGTTCCAGTATATTCGGCACTCCGAAAGTATGAATTTTAACTCTGACTTTGTTTATATATTTACCTCCTGAGTTTCTTAATACGTCATTTATAACCGTGGGTTAATCATCTGTGTAGATAATGAGAATAAACGGCTCAGCATTGCGCCTTGGTAAACAATATTCTTCAAGGTTGTAAACTGCGAGACCCGTGTCTCGGCGTAGCCTCTGTAAGGGCAACGCATTGTCTCCTATTATCCAGACAATCATGTAACTATACCAGAGCTTTGCCCTTCATTCCTAATGCTCTCAACTTAGCCAAGAGAAGCTCGTGATTGACAAGTTCAAATGCTCACGAGTAATCTAATAGAGCTAAAAGAGTCGCTCCGCTACGACCCTATGCTCTATTTATGTCATCTGAGACCTTAACTAACGCTTTGGTTGCAGAATGACCCTTTCTGGAAGACAGAATGAAATGAAAAGCCAAACTGCTGTGCAACTTAAACCATCCACTCCATCCGCGTTAGTTTCTATTGACATTAGAGCCTATATGTGAGCGTGAACTTTTGAATGTGACTGTCGCGGCGCAATCACCTCAAGCTCTCTTCCGAAGGTCTTGTAAAACATCGTTTCTGGGAGCGCTAAGTTCATACTAGTTATGGGTGGTACTCTATATGAAAGCAGGAGAAATTGGTTATAGAAAAGTCTACATGAATATTTGTTAAAAAAATGGGGTATAAACATAATAAAGTACAAGCATTAATTTTTCAACTTTGCTGAAAGATGTACATACCTTTGATCAATTTGGATGCAGTAAGCTCAGGCTTGAGCTATATTTTTTATTATATTCCGGGACGAAAGCAAATTCTGGAAATTCTTGTCATTTACTTTGCAAAGTAGTGTACGTGAACTTTTTCAAGCACGAAGTAAAATGCCCATAACTGCATCTGTAGAAAAGGAACAGAAAGATGCTTCTAACTTTGGGAAGATAGTATTTGACTTGGTCCCTCTTTACTGTTGATAAGAACTCTATTAAAGAAACCGTGGCAGATATCCGCGTGATAATTTGAACGTGAGTAATATAAGAAATCCACGTGAAATTTCAAAAAACAAAATTCCTAATTGCAAGCATTTTTCCTAAAGTTAAATGTGAATTTAGTTTTTGCGATCGTTGGTCGTCAACCATTTAGTTTAATTCTTACGTATAGAATTAAAAATGTAGTTATACTTGAAAAATGCAATTATCTAGTATATGGCATCAATATCTTTTCGTTATCCTTGAGCGATTTTGAGGTATCGAAGGAATTATTTGGAGAATGGTTTCTAGAAGAATTCTGAAGCGAATCATCTCTGGAAAGTGAACTCATTGTTTGTCTATATAAACTAATAGATCCATCTGATGAGTTTTCATTTTTGTTTTATCAGCAAGTACTTGATTGAAGGTTTGATGTGTGTTCCTACTCTTTTATCAGCTTTTCGAACATAGAAAACATGCTTTCCCATTTTTGTGAAATCTCATGAGTATTTTTCCTCATAAAAAGAGACAGTGGCCTTTTTTTTCTATTTTCATCTGTGCGAAAATATTCTGAACTAAAGTTCCAATCCAGATGAATTCGAATCAATCCAAACTCGAATTCATTCAAACGGTTTTCAATTCAAATGAATTCGATTCAATCCGAACTTTGATTTATTTGGATAGGAAATTCGGTTGATATCAATCCGAGTTCAGACTGGTTCGGATTCATTTGAATCAAAAGTTGCGAGTTTTGGATCGATTCGGATTGAATCAGATTTAGTTGGATTAATTTCCAAACGTTTTAGATCGAAAAAAATTAAGGATTGTTTCGATTACAGATTTCGGAATACTTTGGAATGATTCGGTATCAATACCTACCCGTAGTTTTTGCCAGCGATGTCTATAATAGAAAAACTTACCAAAAACACTAGAGGCAGTACTTACTCAACTATTTCGAACAAGGATAAGAACGAACATAAATGTGGATTTTGCGCCGATGAGTATTCAAAACATGTTAAAAGAATAGTAGAACATATTATTTTCTGCAAAACAGCACCCAATGATTAAAAAATTTTGATTTTGGAATCAGTACGAAAAAAATAATATCGACGTAAATTACCCTGGAATTGCAGAAGAAAAAATTTGCCCGCTGCGCGGGCACATTCTCATGCCCGCCAGGGGCGCGTCTTTCGATTCTCGCGCTTGATAATGAATGCACCTCGCTCTTCGAGCTCGATCTGAGACTGCTTGTTAAGATGATGCAAAACAAAGCATCAAGTTTATCTGCCATGATAACTTAAATGTTTGTTTTGATACAAAAATTCATAATGAGCATTATTATTAAAACAAGTGAATTTTATTAGTCTTGATTCTCTAATTATCAACATTTGTATATCTTTCTGAAACAGACAATTTTTCATGTCAACAGTTTCATCATATCTCGAAAAGTTTTGCTGGAAACTTGACTTTTCTATTGGAAGTGTTGTTTTTTACAAATAACAATAATACACAAACTGCGCGCCTTTTAAAAAATGATTCATAAAAATTTGTAGATCATTCTAAAGTGAACAGCCCATCTCGTACACGAATCCCCTTCTCTCATGAGAGTCTATTTTAAAATACTTACAACTGTAGATTGAAATAATTTATAAACTGGATAGTGAATCATTTTAAAACTTAACGTATGATTCCAAAACTCTTATAATAATAATCTCTGTGAATTCGAAGAAAGCTGATGCTCTAACAACGTTAACGTAAATCAATCTTCCGAAACAAAACTATGATACCTCTCCTTAGACCAAACCTGCGTGAAGTGTAAAGAAGTTTCGAAACGCAACGATTGCAGCACTAATGTTTGATTGTGAAAAGTTCATAACAGAAATGAGAACTATATATTTATAATATAAATATAGATTTATATAATATTCTATAATATTTTCAAGTGCAACAAGTTATAATTTGCGTATTAGGAAGGCCTATAACTTATACGCTAAATCGAAAATAGAGCTCCGATCACGACCATACATATGTATGTGGGATTGCTCATATTCTTTATCTTTACATTATGTTTTATCGATTAAAACTGTATGTGAAGCTCTTGTCAAGTTCTTCCTTCCAATTAAAAAAATACCACACAAATTACAGGTTCTTCATAATATCTGTATCTATTATCTGCCATATAGAGAGGATTTAAATGTTTAAAATTACTAAGTGGAACTAACAATTTACAATTTCACAGATCAAAATATCGAGGTAAGGTTTGAAGAATCAACAGCTCAGGACGGCTGGCCATATTCTCATACAACTACTAAAATTTCTTCTGTCAAAGATTCGGATGTCAAGACTCTAATTGAATATCACATTGATGAAAAATTGGATATTGAGGAAGAAATCATGCAAGGTATGACTAGATATAGTAGGTTACATACCAAGGAGGAGATTGAGGTCTTTTTATGGCAAGGTCAATGTTCTTGGAACCAGTAGTAGGCTAAGCCCAAAGGCCCAAGTGGGACACAATTTTCAAAAATTTTGCCCGTGTCGTCGACAGGCCTCTTCACCATGGCATGTTTTGGACTCTCTTTGGTAGAAACGCTCAAAATAAATAGCCTGTTCTGCTGCGTAACGGATTGATCGTAATCTCTTTCTTAAGACTGCGAACCGAACGTCTGTAAAGGCACTAAAAGAAATGTGTCACTTATCGACCATTTTGTATTTCTCTCTGCTCTTTGTTAAAAACATTGGCATATCTCCATCTCTTTATAGACTCGTGCAACTGCGGATGCGCCCCCATTCGTTTCGAGTATGTAGTTTTGGACCTTATACCCTAATACCACTATTCTACTGCGAGAGTTCCAAGCACGCCGCTTAAAAAGAGAAGTGTTACGCTCAGATCATAACCATCAGAACAGGCTATTTTTGTGCGGCTACCATGGAAAGTGACTTCGGTGTCTCAACCAAAACTATGCAATAAAAATGTCAATTATATTTGAGTAAATTTCTAGATCAAGGGACTACTGAGTCACTCTTGTGTACCGAAGATGGTTAAGAAGCTAATAATATGGCTGTTGAAAACAAACTGCTGAGCCATGATAAGCAGATAATTCAGAAATCGAGACATGAACTGGCCAAGAAATACAAATGCGAAAAGTGTGCCCGCAGGTATACCTCGAGAAAATATTTGAATGACCATAAAAGATTCGCTTGCGAAGTCATGACACAGTTTGGTTGTAAGTTCTGCGACAAGCGATTTAGACATAAACAAAGCGTGAGTCGTCACGTGAATCTTGTACATCTGAAATCGAACTCAAAAACAACGCAAACATCAAAAACGAGGCATTATTGCGACAAATGTTCTCGTAGTTACACTTGGTTATCTGATTTAAATAATCATGAACGTTTGGAACACGCTACAGTCAAACCACAATTCACTTGCGATATTTGCAGGCATCAAACAAAGAGGAAATGCACATTGTTGCAACACATTACTTCACGTCACTTGCAGGTATTAAAAACGAGACACTCAGCGAGACATCATTGCGACAAATGTTCACGGAGCTACTCTCGGGCATCTAATTTGAATCGTCATAAACGAGTAGAGCACGCAGCAGTCAAACGACGATTGACTCGAAAAATCTTCGAATATGAAGCGGAAAAGGATAATAACTTGACGGAAGACATCACTTTACGCCACTTACGAAAATCGAAAACAAGGCAGACAGTAAGGCATTATTGCGACCGGTGTTCTCAAAGTTACACTTTGTTACGTAATTTGAATCGACATAAACACCTAAAACATGCATCAATCGATCCATGATTTATTTGCGACTATTGTGGCTATATGAAACAAATCGGCTGAGCATATTTTTTCTAACTATTTCGAACTTCAGAAACCTCAAAATATCGAATTGGACACTTCAATGTATAAAATCCCTCTGGGGAGTCTAAATATAGAACTCTGTTTCAAAATAATATTATTATTGTAATTTTTGGGGATTGTGCAGTTTGGATTGCGCTTGATTCTTGTTTCTGGAGAATGTTAATGAATTAATGTCAAAATATAGCCTCCAAAGTTAGGTTGATATTTCTGTGCAACGTTGCAGAAGGATTGTTTTGAAAATGTCGTGAGAATTTTGGAAATTATGGCTCTTATTGTTTTTGAAGTTTCTGTGGACATTACTCAAATTTGTATGATTGTTGGAAAAAAAATTACAAGGGATATAAAGAAATCAGATACTCATTATTTGATTAGAATTAACTTCTAGTTAAACGCAATTTATTTTCACATTGTCCTTTTTCTAAATCTTTGTCAATGAAGAAAACTCGCCAAATGTATGAAATATTGAATGATCATTGCTTGATGATAAGAATAATATTTCAACTTCTTTATCATAGCCTTCTTCATTATCAGCATCGTGAAATTTATCTTCATTGGATTGATCGTTTTCTTCTCACTGCAAAAGAATATTCCCAATATCAAAATACTAAATATCAAATCGCTAAATATTTTGAACTATTGCAGGGTCAATATTTTTTTACAAGAATCATTATTATAAGCATTTTCAGTTCAAATATTGCCGATCGATCATCTGGAAAGCTCCTGCTCGCTGAAATTTAGCACGGATAAAATGCGAAAGATATTGTCCTTGTAGATGGGAGCTTAACACGGAAAATTGGTAAAGATGTACACCATCCTCTAATTCAGTCTCAGAAAATGGCATTACACTTCTATAAAATTTAATTAAATTGCATGCGAATTTGATTAAATTATTAAGTAGATTTTGGTCCATCATTCATCCTCTATTTCTATTTCAACTACGCTGCGATACCATTCCTAATCAAAATTTCCCTCCAAACAATTTCATAAATATAATGCATTCGATTGTTCTTTCTCAAATTCAATATCCATAAAGTCGAAATATTCTTTTGATATCATGAATTCCCTGAAAAAACTGATCGCTACTGAAGAATATAGTTTTTTGTTTTGAAGAATTTTGGAAAACTGACGGGTCTTTCGAAATTCCAGATAATTTAGAAAACATATCGATGGAAATAGAGAGTATCATAAATAAAATTACAGAGCCCTTCAACTCTTCAAATTCGGAAATTCCAAGCGGATTCAAGTAATAGCCGTATTAATTTTTCAAAAGTATGGTAACGATTTATTTTAGACGTTCACATCTTATGTATTGAGATTAGGTCTGACCCAACGGTTATCCTCGTGGTGGTTTTAATTCCCAACATTTTTATGTTAGAAAAGTACATGAATATGAATATTTAAAAATCATTTTGTCAGGCTCAGCGTGTACCCTTATTCAGAAAAAAATGGTTGGAAATGCACAGACCTTTTCTACATATCCCAGAAACCGAAATTTCTTTTGAATTTTCGTTTTTAAATCTGAAAATGATCTGAAATAAAATTTCATTTGATGAACAGCAATTTAAATAATATATAATTTTAGAATACTTCAAACATCATTCTAACTACAAAAGCTTAGGAAATAATTAAGAAAGCTGAGAAAGTATAACCAGTTGTGACGTTGCAGATTTTCCGCAACTCACAAATTTCATTCCGCGTAACTTATTTTAAATTTGATGCTCTCCTGTTCTCACGGAGGGTAGATAATTCGGCACTCCTCTTTTTTTTACTTTTTTATTTTATTCTGTCTTATTGCGATTTATTGTATGTTTCATTTATTTGTTTTCACTTCATTTCATACCTTCTATATTTTATCTTGAGAATCTAGGGCTGTTCTTGACCTTTTTTTGTTAACTTTCGAAATTCCGCGGTCACAAGCGAGAGCCATGTAGCTTTCTGCCAACCACTAGATTGATCAACTGGATCTATCCACTCCACACCTGCATATATCTTCGCATCTTTGGTCCGAACATAGGTTTTCTGGATATTTCTTATCGTTATCGAATCTTCTCATAAGAATAGGTTACCTCGCCTCAAGATATTATCGTTATGAGTGTTTCTGTTGTGAGCAGACATTCGTTGGCTTTTCGTATCTTTTTGCTTTTTTCTTTTACCGGGAGTATCGAGAAAACTACTCTAAACCTGCAGTAAAGAGAAAGGGTTCCTTGTTCTCTACCCAGCTACCAGGACACAGCCGGCCCTAAAGGTTCAAATGAAAGGACTCTCGCTGCTCACTCTCTCTCGTGAGAAGGAGTTTGGAATATCTATCTTGCCCGAAGGCGGCTGCTAAGGACCAGCGAAGAAAGGACAGGACGATAGGATGGACGAATCCGAAGCGGACTCCATTGGTTATCTTTCTCTCGGCCGTTGCGTATTTTCGAAAGCAAGTTCTTGCGCAACAGCCCTTCCCTAATTATGTAATTCCCCCCGTTTCATAAAAGCACCGGTAAGCGTGCAAACGCTCTCTTGTATAATTGTGAATCCTAAGTGACAACACGAGGTCCCGACTTTCGGCAACATCAATTAAGGTAGGACTCCGATTCCTGGTAATGATTTCACCAAGACGCTTTGTAGAATTTATTGGCATTTTTGCCTGTTATTCAAAATAAATTGCTCCTTCGCTGAATCATCTGTAATGATTCCATTTCTGTTATTGCTTTCTACAATATATGCACTTATTCCAAATATCGTTTATTAATGTGTGGTACTATGCTTTTCTAATTTTGTTTGTGTTCCGGAGTACCAAATGCCGTTAATAATGTCGACTCTTTTGTAATTTTGAGACTCAATGCCCTTTTTAGTGCCAAATGCCGTTAATAATGTCGACTCTTTTGTGAATTTGAGACTCAATACCGTTTTTAGTGTTTAATGCTGTTAATAATGTCGACTCTTTTGTAATTTTGAGACTCAATGCCCTTTTTAGTGCCGAATGCTTTAATTGCGTCGACCCTTTTATAATTTTGAGACCCAACTCTAGAGACCTAATGCCTTTTGATGGCAATCCTTTGGGATAATGATACCCCAAAAGCTTTGTATGCAATTTTCAGACCAAATTCCCCTGTAATGGTCGACCAATATTCTCTTTCTTTGATTTTGCGATAATCAATAGTAAATCAGTTAATTTCGATCCTTTTATCGTGCCCCTTTTCTTATTTTTGAGAACTTTTTGTGTCTAGTTTTAGAGAATCCGCATTGTGTCTACTTTCAAAGAACTCTTTTTGAGTTTATTTTCTTAAGAACTCCCCATGTGTCTTCTTTTGAGAACCCCTTTCGAGTTTATTTTTGAGAACCCCATATAAACATTTCAAAGAACCTGTTTGCACCTACTTTACGAACTTGCTTTTTTTTATCTTCAAGAACCCCATTGGTATCTTACTTTTTGAACCCGTTTTTGGTATTTTCTGGAACCCCATATCATACCCACTATTAGGTTTCCGTTTTCCGTTTACATTATTGTACTCTTTTATGACATTCTATATTGTATGTAGTTTATTAATTCTTATTTCGAACCCATTATTTATTTGTTGAACGAAAACACCTTTGTCCGTTAATTTTATCGCCTTCTGATCACCTTTGATATTGATTTCCTTAATATTATTCACTTTAACGTCTAATATTGTTATTTGGAGACTGATATCGTATCTTTTCTACGATTCGCCCTCCAAGGTTATTTAATTGCATTACTCCCTATTTCCCTTATCTTTGTGCAAAGTTTAATGTTTAATTTCGAGACCCCTGCACCCATGCTCGAATTTTTATATATTTTTTTGTATGGCTTCATTGTTTTCTTTTATGATATGCCCTTGTTTGAATTTCTTTGAAATTCTTGAATAAATTGTTTACTTTTGCTGTCATTTAATATGAGCTTTGTAATAAACTTTGTAATAATTATCTTTTTCTCACTTACTTTAGTTTAATCTGTTTGCCTCTGTCCCAAGCAAGGACTGACACCCAAAAATTATGTGTTTCATTAAGCTTAATTTCTTTCGAATAGGGTCCTTTATGCTCTATTTAAGCGACCTTCAATCAATTCTTTTAATTGAAAAAGTAGCGTTACACAGTGATTGATTATCCGGAAAATATTATCATAACCTTTCAGAAAAATAATTTTCTTCTGATCTCTATTCGAAATTCTTTGAACTATGGGATATTTTATTTGAGTTAGTCAATAGTGTTTGTCAAAATTATTTCATTTATTCCTTATTTCATCAAAAATTTGAATGCCTTCAAATAATTTCTCCTCCTTCTTCAAACCTTTCATTGAAATTTTTCGGAAATTTCCCAATTTTTCTTTATTTTCCTCCAAATCTCTCATAAATTAGTTTGAAGGATTCTCGGAAAATGTTTTCTCCAGAAATTTCAACTTATGCCCTTGACGTGAATTTCACATATAAAGAGTCTTAAAACATTCTCCGTGAACAAAATATCCACAAACATCTACTTGATTATTTAATAGAATTTGCATGCACTCTTATATAGTTCTATTGAAGAGTAATGCTATTGTCCAGGATCAAATCGAAGGATGGTGTAGTTCTTGTTCCCACAAAGTGGATTTTCACAAAAAACCCTAACTTACACGGCTTTTTTTGAACTGGAAATGCTTTGAGTAACGATTTTTGTAAACAAACATTGACCCCGCAATAGTTCGAAAAATTCAGCGATTTCATATTTCAAATTTATTATTGGCGATATTTTGTGCAGTGAGAAACAAAACCACCAGTGATGAACAGGATGCAGATTTGAGAGATGATCAATCTAAAGAAGATGAATTTTTAAGATGCTGACAATGAAGAAGGCGATGATGAAGAAGGTTGAAAGATTATTCTCCTTTATTGACAATAATGTAAAAAAATAGCGATTTAAGACTAAATTACGTTTATGTACAAGTTAATTCTAATTAAATGATGAACACCTAATTTCCTAATCCCTTGGAATCGTTTTCCCATTGTGACCTATTGACCCAAGTGTGACTGCTCTCTGCATCTATCCAGCAAGTGCCAAGGTACATTTTTGGCACACGGGCAGGGCTTTCAGGTTACTAACCAGTGAAGGCGTCGCACCTCCAAGAGCACTGATGATGGGAACAGTTGGAGGGCGTGGGATCAAAAGGGCCCCACCAACACTTTTTTTGAAATTGAGTTTTTCACATTTTCGGATTCTATGACCAAATCCCCATCACGAGGTGTATTGCAGAGAAATTTTTCGATTTTTTCACCTCAAAAAAAATTGTTGAAAAGCGCTAAGGGCCTAACTCCCTATAGAGTCTCATAGGAAATCATGTTTTCGCAAGATTTTCCGAGGTTCTAGCATTCGGTGTTGCTTCTGGAAACATTTGAATATTCCAGGGTGATGCACAAGGGTTAGAGTCAATTGACCACGGTCGATAATTTTTCTTTTTCTGAGGTTATGTGTAAATGTCGATCGATAAACCGGTCGATTCCGAGAACCGCCTTTAGCTATTTCGTCTCATTTATCGGTGAGTTATCAAATTTGAAAAAAAAGCCTCACAAATATTTCGGTTATTTTGGTTTTCTTGTAGAGCTGAAATTGACGGAGTATGCCGCGTAAAAGTGAAGCGCGAAGCCGGTCCAGAATGCGCGGTAAGGAATATGTGACGCTTAGCGGAAAAACGATTCCTGCGCATGGACATCCATCTGACGATACAAGTCCAATAATTTGTTATCATTGTAGAATGAAATAAATTATTGAATTTATCATTAAATCTGAAACCTATCCTCCCTTTGCAGCAATAATATAAACAGATATGTAAATTAAAAAATTGCCAATAAACGCTAACTAAAATATTACAATTCAATAATAACAAGAAAGAAATGGAAGAAATACAGGGAGGTTGAAGAAATATAAGCAAATTTACTCAAATTTAATAATAATAACAAGAAATAAGTTGGAAAATATTCAATAAATGAGCATTATCTGAGAAGTTTAAATTTAATAACAGTAACAGTAAGTTGGTAGACAACTTTTTCATGTAAACTAAGTAAACAAATATGAACTAACATGAAAATTTTTATTACATGAACTTATTTATTTATTTTATTTAATTTTTATTCTTATAACTTCAGGAAATTTCATTTAATTTTATTGAATTTCTTTCAAACTTTTTCACGTATTTTATCGAATAAAATTTGTATTATAATATGAACTAGAATAAAATTTTTTTAAATGTAAATTGAGTTGAAAGGTACAAAATCAAATATAGAAATTTAATGAGAATAACAAAAAATTGATAGAAAAATGTAAGATTAGATAATCTGTATCGCAAGTGTTGTAATTCAATAAGATGAACAATAAATGAGTACAAAATTAAAAAAGTAGATCGACTCTATAAACAATCATCAAAATAATTAAATTCAATAACAATAACAAACTAAAAGAATGTGTATTGACTAGATATAATTTCACTTCAGGTATCTTGCAAGTACATGGCTCGGCGCAGTAAGGCCGTTTTGATCCCTCGGTACCCCTCGAGTTAGGCCCCTGCTCATTTCAAACACTCATAACTCTATCATTTTCTAATCAAACGGACCAATTCAAAGCACATTAATTAAACCTGGTATCAAGAATGTACATTATTCTAAAAATCAATTATTTTCATCGATAACTCTCGGAATGAGAACGTTTTTTCAACGCCCTGTAAAATTATGAAAATGTTGGTTAAGCCCTTTTGATCCCACGCCCTTCAATTATTTTAACCGGATATCCTTGATGGGATCGCTGAGGGTGCTCTCTGAGATCTTTGTACCTCTTTTTTTTCTCGATATCCTTGCCTTTGATGCTGTAGTCAGCCAGGACTGTGAATTCGATCACGAACATAGTTCGGCAACGTTTGTCAAAGAGCACGATGTCGGATCTTGTGTGTTGGATAGGGGCTATTGTCAAGCAATTTTAGTTCCAGTAGATTCGGCACTTATTTTTGTAAACAATAGACTCTATCCCCTTCAGGGCGTTCAGCAGGGTGGGGTCAAGGCCAACGCCATAAGAGCGACAAAATGGTGGTAAAGCACTGTTGAGGCAGCATTGTGAGTATGACAATTCGATAGTATATGTCATAGGTGCTCAGGGAATTTAGGACACGTCCTGCACTTATAGCTGGAAATTTCTTGACGTCATATGCTTCTAGGGTATTCTAAGGTGGAAATCTGACCGTCCTGACACGCGAAAATGAAACTCTACTTCCTGAATTAAGTCCAGATGATTATCGGAAAAGAAACATTGCGGTTACATCTGCGTGCTGGTCAGAACGCACGTCATGCGCGTTTACATGCACGCCGTGCCTACGCCATGCACGCATGGTGCGCACGAATTGTTATCTGGGAAGATACTGTTCAACAAATACTAGTTTGATCTCTGCATTTCAGCGTTGATGATTATATGAATTTCCTGGTTTTTTATGCAGTTATTATGTGTTTATTGAACGGAATTAATATCATGATCATTAAATAAAATCTATGGTTAATAATATCTTCCCCTTTGTAACTCGTTCTGTACACGATTATAAAACCAGAATTGATCGCTCTTTCACCTTCGATCATGTTTCTGGAAGATGGCGTTGCAACAGCATACTCACACATTGTTTTTAGAGAAAGCAGCAACATTTTTGTCACATTCAATTTATACGTTACTTGGATAAACGCGTTAAGACTAATTTTAATCCTATGCATGCCGAATCCCATAGGCAGCCATGTGTGCTTTGATACAACAGCGCCTCTTTTCCCGCGGTGGATATTTTCGTTGCCGAAAGCCTTCGCTGCATCATAAACTGAACAAGTGATGGTCCAGAGGCTGGGACCCTCCGAGAGAATCCTCCAAATCATGGGGCTTGGGAGGAACCTGAATGTTACTGTTTCTCCTATCACACTTTCAATTAGATTTTCATCATTTTTGGTAACCAGAATTTGTGGAGCATCAAATACTCATAACTTCCTCAAAACAGAAACAACATATTTGAGTGTCAAATTGTGCTGTAACTTGAGTATACTGGACTACCCGCGCCTGATTGGTATTGAATTTGGTCATGTACAAAATTATGCATATGCTAGTATACTAGCCTACCATAAAAGGCATTAAGTTTTTGAATTCTCCAGTATCTATTTTTTCCATTATTGGCCAACGATAGCCACCTTTCCAAAAAAAATCCAGGCTACGCTGCTGCTCTCTGATTATGAATATCCAGGTTACTTTTTGTAATAGTTGTCCGTAAACTATTTTTTATAAGTTTTCCCTCTAACAAATACAGTGCTTACGGATAAAATAGTTTCAAGTACTAGACAGCGAGCGGCCCTATGCATCCCCCCTACTTTTCTGAGTTTTTTAGCATCTGTCCAGGAAACTAATCCAACAATTAGCGGTCCGATCGAGACAGCAGATTTTTCATTTGAATCCATAGGAAAAAAGCATAAAATGATTTAATAAATGAGTTTTATCGAAGGAATTGTACTTCTCTTTATTTGTGTATAGAGCTTTTGAAAAATTGAAGAAAAATGTCGACTACTTTGATCCAATGATTGAAAATTCTCTTTTGTTAAAGCTTTTCCGGATGCATCTCGTACTGAGCACTCGATCGAAATTTACCTGAAATGGGAGAGAAGTTTTTTTGCTTAATTTTTTTCATATGTTGTGTATCTTTTTCAGAAATTTAATTTTTTTATGTTTTATTTTATTTTTTACGAAGATAAAAAAACTACGCGTCCATTCAGGAAAATATTTAAAAATTTATAGATCTTTTTTGGGTAAACAACTTCTTTCTATCAATCTTCTGTCTAAGCCTTCATTTTTTCAAAAATTTAATGATTTCATTTTTATAATAGATTTAAGGCTTTCACGATGATCCATTATGAAAATGAAGTTGTTTCGGGTTTCGATCGTGTACAAACTACA
>WSXT02201614.1:0-18665 GCA_011762715.2 Neuroterus valhalla | reverse complement strand
GTGAAACACCAAAATACAAAGAATTGTCTATAACTCTTTCTGGGTAATGAGTACGAAAATAGGCACACCAGTGTTCCTGAGAGATCGGCGAATTCTGATCTGGACATACCTAAATCTACAGCTATGGTCTTCATTGCACTGCATACGTTTCCAAACTGCTCTTCTATACTAGAAAAATTAGAACCCAGAAAAACAAGTTCAGAATCCCTTATTCTCTCTGCGTACATTCCACCACATTCCGGTTTCCAGGTTATATTCGTGCTCTTCGACTTTTTACACTTTGGGCTGGAGTCATGATTCTCCTCGTTATTTAATAATGTTAACATAACAGGAAAATGATCTGATAGTGTTACTGTATGGAGAACCGAAAAATCAGATATGTAATTTGAGCCGACGATGTTTGTCCAAACAAGGTCGTTTACACTTTTTTCTTTAAATCTTAGAAATGTATGAAACGTTCTGGAGTCCAGATTACTAGAGAGGAGCCTCAGCGGGGAAATGTTTGGCAGAGAGCTGGATGTTACGGAAGAAGTGGAGAAGGAACTGGGCCAGATATTTCTTACGCGCGCGCCAACCTTGTACATTTGGAGGACCGCTATAAGAAAGGGATGCAGGCGAGGGAAGAATTTGAAGGATTGATTACAGAAATGCAAAACTTTTGCAAAAAGAAAGTAAACATGTCCTTTCCTAAAAGGAGAGGACTATAGATGGCACAAGATAAACTCTGCTCGATGAGGGAGAATCTCTGGTATCTGCCGGAATGCGCGGCAATAAGGGAAAAGGAAAAAATGTGGGGACGCGAACGGACGAAAATGCCAGGAAAACTTCCACCCCAACCCAAGGGAAATGGCAAAGAGACCCGACCACGAGTCCTCCAGAATCAAGCGCGAAGAGGCCAGCGCCTAAGAAGGTGAAGACGCGATGGCAGGTTCTTCTGCCTGTAACCATAAGCTCAATGAGGGAGGCCCCAACGAAACCCCAGAAAAAGGTGATAAAGAAGAAGGAGGGCCAGAAGAGAGCTCAATCTGAGCCGGTTCTTAATAAACCGTCTGAGGGTTCGAGCTATGCCGAGGGCCTCTGCAACATTAGGAGGTCGGTGGAGCCGGACACCCTTGCCGTTAAAATCAAGGGTGTCCGGAAACCGCGGGACGGAGGAGTCCTTATGGAGGTGGGAAGCAAGGCAGGGGGCAGAGCGAAACTATCCGCTGCCATTGAGAAAACGGTTGGTGTAGAGGGTAAGGTTCGTGAGCTTGTCCCCCGTGTTGAGGTCGAGATACTTGACCTCGATGAGCTTACTGAGAGACAAAACGTCAAAGAGGTGAATTGGGAGCTCTTATGTGACAGCATGAAGGGAACGATGAAGGTTTATTTAACAAGAAAGGCCTTTAGGGGTAACCTTAAGACCTGTGTCAAAATGGATGAGAATTTGACTGCAAGGCTTCTGCACACAGGACACCTTGAAGTTGGATGGGTGTCTCCTGTCGTGTCAGAAGGAAGGTTGTAGTAACCCGATGCAACCGCTTTTATGGCTACGGCCATATGGCAGCGGGTCGCACCGGTCCGGTCTGCGAAGTGCGAAAGTACTTCGCACTTACCCTCATTTTCCTGGAGAAATGCGATAAGCGGTTCCAGGGAAACGACTTGGCAGGAAAAAGGAGTTGAAGGTTTAGTGGGTAGGTGCCGCTCGGCAAGTCCCACACTCACCTTCGTCCCACACTCACCTTCGTCCCTTGTGGACTGTGCGTTTTTTGATCCTTAAACAACAAAAAAAGTCGATAAGATGAAGAAGCGAATGAAAGCTGGCGTATGATTTCCTCAGCATAGTGGAAATAACGACAGGAAGAACCGCATACTTATATCCGGTGTGTAATAAGATAACTTCTAGACTTTCCGTAGAGAAGTCAATAAATAGGCGCCAGTCTTCCGGCCTATATGAATAAGTTATGTATAGATCGACTAACTCTTTAATATCGTTATAGTAAACCATATCTTCATTCATTGGAAAGTATTGAATGAAAATTTTTTTTCGTTCTCCTCATATTGTCACTTTTGTTCTGGGTAACAATGGATTTCTTTTTTTCAGTCTTGAAGCACAGAGCTCAGCTTTATCTTTTGGAAGATTGAGATCTCGAATAAAATCATCTAACCCCCCTTGATCAAAAAGTTTTGGATCCTCGTCACTAGAACTATCTTGAAATTCATATTCACCTGCATCAACATCCATTGAAACAGCTGCTGGTTGATAAGATTTTTTATCTGATGTAATTCTAATCCCCACTTTCACAGCTGTCACACTCTTTACAACAGGATATTTGATTTTATTCGAATTATGCTTGTTGAAACCACTTGTCTTGCATAAGCAAAAGCAGCAGTTTGTATCATATCATAGCATACTTACTCTACAAGGATTAAAAACTGATTTGGGAACTCACGCTTTATCCAAATCAGTCATAGAAAACTTGAAACATTTCAAAAAAATATCTTTAACAAAATCATTCATCGATTAGCGGTAAGACTTCGTTTCAAACTTGCCACAAACATAACAGAATGATTCGATTCTATTAGCAAACTTATATACTTATATACCAAGGACATGCATTCTTCAATAATTTTCTTTTATTTCATTTTTTTGTTTTGTTTCAAAAACTGACTCAGGTAATAGAAATTAATTGTGATAGAGTGGCTGGAACACTGACAAAAGATTAAAGCCTTGTGTATCATTATATATTTGTTTTTAATTGTGAGTCTCTACTCTAAAATTGGTCATGATTCTGTTGCCTGCGCCTACTGGAACTACTGCCAGTTCATCTGGGGTCAAGAAGTTACCCTTGCCGCTGCCAATGCTTATTCTCACCCGAAAGTTACCATGCTTCTGAACATAAAATCTATGGATTCCAGAAAGGACACTTTCACTTTCCAGGATTGCAAAGACGTCCCCTCCCAATGTTGAAAACACAATCTTTTCGTAGGCCGCGATGGGTACAAAGCTCCCATGATCTCCGTGCACTTTCAGTCTTTTGTTGGTAGGGAACTTGTATCTTCGGAGATGAAATATCCGGTACTGATTATGTTTGGAAACTAGCCGAAGAAATGGTAGTTGTTCGATACTGCACCCAAATTCGTCGGGAGAAGGAAGGCTCATAGCAGGAGCAGTTGGAGCCTCAGGAGAAGGATACCTTGCGCGAGGAGACCTACTTCCGGAACGGGAAAACAGCCTGCCAGGAAGAAGAGATCTTTCAGGACATTGCTGTTCATCAGAACGAGAAGAAGCTTGGTCATGCGGGGCAAGAGGAATAGGAGCGCCATTAGGTAGGCAGTCAAACTGCGAACTTAACTCTGCAAGAGGAAAGAATAATGAAGAAAGAATAACACGATCAATAAAAAGGAACTGAATTATGCCAACGTAGCAACAAAAGTACATTGTGGTTGCACTTGAGACTAATGTTAAAGCACTTTTTGCTAGAGAGAATACTGACTTGATGAGACTCACTTCCTAGTAAATTCAGGATAAAATTATCTAAAATATGTAATGTCGCTTGAATATATAGCACAAAGGTATGAAGGAGGATGAAATTTCTAGCTAGCAGCGAATGCACACCTATACGGCGCAACCCTCCCCCCTTACCGGGCGTAGGAAATGCTCTCCAGTCCACCATGAACAGAGCTTATTTCAAGACTGGCATGCACTCCTCCCCAAGACCCTAAACTGTTCGCACGGAGAAGCCCTTCCTACCAAAATAGCCGAAAACCATGAGACGATCAGTTCTTTTTAGAATCCGCTAATTTTCAAAACGGGGGATATCAAACGCTAACTGCTCCAAGCTTACTTCAATAAATACATCAGGATCTCTGATGGACCAAATTTTCAACCGAAATTTGTTTTTATCCATCATTGAGTCAGTCTAAGACCACAGTCTGGCCCTAATCCGACGCCATGAGAGATATGTTAACATCTCAAAAACCCGCTTCCCTGCTCCTGGAAAAAAAGTTTCTTCACTTCTGGTAGTGAATAAGCTCTAGTATCGTATCGTATATTTATTCTCTTCCTTTTGAGGGTTTGAGGCTCCTTTTTCTATCACAATAATTAACATCCGTGCACTTTCAGGCACTTTCTTACTTTTCCTCACTTCTAGTTTGTTTAGTCCCACTGCCCCGAACCATAACCCTAGGAAGCTGAATTCCTCCACTTCTTTCAGCGTCTTTTCGTTAAACTTTCATTCATACTTCAGTTCACTGCTTCTGTTCCTAAAGCACATAATTTTGGTCTTACTGACATTCACCATATGTTCTTTCTCTCTCACATATTCTCCGAAACCTTTCATTAACAAGTTCATTCCTCTCAGTGATCTGCTGAAAGTTCGGCATAATCCGTATGTGCAAGCAGAATACTAAACGATAGCGCACTCAATGGACAGTCCTGCCTTTGCTCTTTTTCTTCCTGTTCAGAATTCTTCTCCTTTCTGATTTCCTATACTCATACTGAATCTTGTCCCAACATAAACTTTTCCTATTCTTTCTAATAGATTGCTGCTCTCTTGCTTATAGCTTCACAGAGTACCCTTCTTTTTACTGAGTCGAACGCTGCTTTGAAATCAACGGGAATCCAGATTCGTATTAACTAGATAATTTGAAACGAATATGTTATCCGGCGTCCCCATTCACATTTCTCCCTTTCTTCCTCTCTTTTTTCTCTCACCCCTTCCCTTACCTTCTCAGTCCCTCCTTTCATTCTTTCTTACATATCATTCACTCATTTCCCCTTAATTCGTCTCCAATTCTCCTTCCTCATTTTTTCTTCGAATTCTATTAATTTACATCCTTCCTAGCTACCCATATCTACCTTCTTTCCTTTCCCTCCTTCCTTTTTTCTGCTAAATGGCTCCGGACCTTTGCTCCTCGACATCGCCATTGCTGGGAAATGCTCAGAGCTCATCTCATTGCCTAGTTTTGTTTACATCATCAGCTTCCTTTTTCTCTCCCCTGTTAGAACATAGACAATTACAGTTCCCTCTTCACCGATTAAGGTTATTTCGCCATCCTCGTTGCCTGTTGTATTGCCTTTGCAGATAAACCATCCTGTCTCTCCTACCAGTTTGAGCGGTACTCTTCCCACCTGATCTGCTTTCCTATGTTCCGAGTTCTTCATGAAAACATTCTTCTCTTCATCGTATATTTCCCCCTTTGATCCCCTGTCCAAGCCTTATCGACCCTTATCAGAGCCAGCGTTTCCCTATCTTCCTCTGATCCCTGTTCTAGCGTCAACTCGTTTTCCACCTCTGATAGCATGCCCTATCCCTTTCTCGTGATTCTTTCTTGCTCCATGCATCTTCCATTCATATTCTTTTGGTTACCTTCTTTTTATGCTCCCTTAATCTTCCTTCTTTGCCCATGTTTTGCTCGTCCTTATTGCATCCTACTTTTTTATTTCCCTCCAAAACTCTTGATTCCTGTTCTTCATTCCTGTTCTTTATTTCTGCCAAGTCATTGATCACTACGTTTTTTTTTCCTTTTTCTTTTCTGCCTCCTCCCTGTCTTTCAGGAATCCACTCGAACTCCTTGTTTCTTGGCTAAGTGACCTCCTGACAACGTGCAAACGATTTATCACGGTCGCTTACACCCTCGACCCACCCTCTGTTGTGACTACTCGTTACCCACATGCTCTTTTACTCCCTGCTTAACCAACCAAGCAAGCCTCTGCAGCGAGGTGATCTTTTCACCAACTGCAGACCAACAAGTTCAACCTAACCCCAAAACCTTTCTCTTTGTAGGACTTTTACTCTCATATCCACTCTAATCAGACTTCAAACCCTTACGCTTAGTCCGGGAGCCAGTGACAGATTTTCGTGACCAAAATCTCCTCGACTTATGATTCGTGTAATGCTCTATTCAGTGGTACCATAAAGTGCAGTGAACGTCAGCTGCGGATCTATGGGTGGGCTGGGCAACGGCAGCCACCCACGAACGTAAAAAAAAAAGATTTTCAGTGATTTCCTTCTGGTTGAAAATATCCCAGATAATGCTTTATATCATCATTTAAATAAAAAAATTCGTCAGCTGGCTGTGCGTTGGTGGAAAGCTAGTCAGCTGATGCAATGAATCGTTTTATGAAGTGTAGTTTCAAAAAGGTGGTATGCCCGATTTCCTTCGCACTCCGTATACCTATGTATTTTGACGCGCCGATTACAAATATGATGGTTAAAAATTGGCGCAAATTTGATTTTTACGGTGGATTCATGAAAAATTCATAAAAATTATGGTTTTTAGAGTTTCTCTCAGCGCCTTTCGAAATCATTCTCTTTCTACTTTAGTGTCTAGCGGCGAAGCTCTTTTGGCACAAGAACGCTACCATCAAGAAGGAGTGTGAAAGACTCCCCATCAACGAAAATCTGGAAGTCAACCAAAGGAGCATCCTCATCCTGGTTATAAATACCGGAACACAAACTCTTCTAAAAATAATTTCCTTTCTGGATAAAGGACCAGTGGTGGAGCTACTCCCTTGTGCAAAATGGTTTATCTCTCAGTAGCCTCGAATAAATCCGTAGAACAAGATCTTCTCAAGCAATCTTTAGACAAAACCAAGGACCTGCGGAAAACTTCCTTGTGAATATGAATCTCCTTGTGACAAAACCATTGCCCAATGAACAATTTCTTTACTCAAAATTCTGGGTATGCTTCTCAAGTTCCCTCTGTCGATTGTCAATTGGCAATCGCAGGCTGTCTTCAATACCATCCTCACACCTTCGCGGCCCTATTACAAGAGCGGCTCCAGAATACTGGAGGCAAAGGAATCAATCCGAACCTTCTGCCTCAACACGTAGACTACAGACCACTATGTGACTTTTTCGGTTTGTACCCCACGTACAGGTTATGCTTGATAACCAAGATCTAGGAGCCCTTGTCAAGAGCGCCCCAACAGACAACTTTTTACAATCCCAGTGCTTAAGGGAGGAACAACACAGTCGATTGGAGCTCTGTCATGGAAAAGTAGACGTAGCAAAAACTTTGACGTTCCTTATTACTCTTGAGACAATAATATTTACAGCTTGAAGTATTTTTACAATGCTTTTATGCTTAAAAAACGAATTATCCAAATGAGGAAAGCTACTTCTCTAACACTTTTATTCGTTTTGAGGGTACTGTTTTCTTTCTGAAAAAGTAATTGAAGCAGGTTCGTAGAGCAGTTCAACGCCTGTTTTAGTCGAGCCTTAGAAGCCCGTGAAGATTCGAAAATTCTTTTTGGCACAAGTAAAATCACAAACGTAGAGTCAAATCCAAAAGACAAGGTAATTTCAATCTTTAATTTTTGCCGCAATATTTCCAGGTCATGACAAATATTTAAGTTGAGGTAGTGGAAGGGTTCCCAGGTTCAACCCTAGTCAAGGTTGAACCATCGGTGTTATTTTTCGTATTTCTCTAGCGACACCTCTGAGATTGAGCTGGATCGAATAAATGAAACCCTCAAGGTGAGCATTTTTCTGTTTCATGTACTTCATAATTAGGAACGTTTTGTGAAGGTTGCTCTGTTTTATAACTTGTTTTGCTGCAGTGTGTCTCAATGTAAACAAAGCATGTCGTGGAGATTTGACCACCATTTTTATTTATTTTTTTTAAATGAAAAAATTGTAATGTTAATATAAGAATACGATCCTTCAATTGAATCAAACACGTAAACTAGAGCGGAAAAATGAATCCTGATTCATAACTTTATTAATTTTTCATTTACGACAGGGATTCCAGATATAAGCCCGAAAGAGAGAAGGGGCTGACCGTTGGTAATTTTTTACTGTATTAAAGTGGAGAGATTATTTATTGAACAAAAGATATGGACTCAAGTCAAACTAACATTTTGTCGATATTATCATATTTACCAAAAAAATTGAGGACGTTCGCCAGGGTAAAGACCAGACTATAAAAGATCCCCATTTTTCCAACTAATAGAGTAAGGAGATGATGAGCTTGCGGTACTACTATCTCGAATATCGAATTGATCATTTTATTTTAAAGCACTGGAGTCGTTGAAAAATCTTAATTTGTTAGTCATGGAAATTATAATCTGGATTTATCATGGTTATCTTGAAAATCATGCACATAAAACCTGAGCTTATCTTCCGGGGATATTTATGTTTCATAAATCAGTCGGTAAGGTACAGTTTTTTACCCAGATCTCGAAGAAACAACTGCAGACGAAATATATGTGCGAATAATCTCAAAATGACAAATTAAGGTAAATTTCTTCTTATTTTGGTTGAACAATCACTGCTCAAAAGATAAAAGAAGAAACAATAAAAGCAGTATTTATAACTGAAGTCATTCTCCAAAAACTATGCACTAATGGAAAATTTATATCAACGTGAATTATTATTATACGAACGGATGCTCTTACAACGAAATAGTCCAATTTTCTCAGCCGAAAAGACAGGTTTTCCAGAAAATAATAATCAAACACTCAACCTTGGGAGATAGATTCTCAACGAGAAATCATTTCTATATAAAAAGCTTGCTCAACGAATTTAAATTTTACATTTTTTCCATTTATCTCCCACTTATCTAATTTAACGACTATGCGTTAAACTTGGTTTTTTGCTGAACCTGATTTCGAAACTAGAGTAGAATAATGCAAAGCGTGTATACTTTATAGAATAAGGCCTTGTAGCCGTCAAATTTCATGAGAATATAATGTATACTTTATTTAGTCATACATATTGAATATAATTTTCTGGATAATATATGTATTGCAGGTTTCGAATTTTCACATCCGTGCGATCTATACAGTTTTCAGTAAAGTGTAATAAAGGAGATGATTTGAGTTACGAATTATGCATATTTGATTGATTTCCAACTGAGGTTCCACTGCAGATAACTATTACCTTCTCCAAACATTCCTAACATTTGTTTCTAATGCGAAGTTCAAGTCGGAAAATTGAAATTTGAATGGTTGAATTCCGAACAGTCAAATGTTCAATTGTCTAGAATAGAAGAAAGTTCCAGTTTCCAAAGAAATCTATTTTGAATTTCCGTTGATTTCAATGTTTTAATACTCAACTGTTGCAAGTTCATCTTTCACATTTCCTCAATTTCTTGAAGGAATCGTCAACGAAACATTTATACACAAATCGAGGAAGGAAAAGGGTTCAGACGATTCAAAAAATCGAATTCTTTTCTATTTCATAAATTGTTAGTGAAACCATCGAAGAATATTTTTCCAAAGTTTTAATGAAAAATTTCAATTAGTTCTGGTGTTATGATCGGCTTTATGTGGATGTCTCCCCATACGTGTCGACCGCACAGTCCGTAAAGTCCAGAATGTATACAAGCACCGAGTGCCAATTGTGACGCTTCATGTGCACAATTTCTTTTTGGATACCTGTACGGAATGTTTACAAAGTATAAATAAATTACTCTCATTCCTTTATTGTGAAAAAAATCATGAAAATCGTTACAAAAACTCCTTCCTTAATCTATTTACCTCCTTAAGGTGTTTCAAACCGATCATTCTCATTGATAATTAGTGAATCATTTACGCTGATTTGAAAATATTTTACAATTTTTATATAATGTGAGTAAGAGGCTGCATGGCGGCAGGACTATCGGTTGGCGGTCGGTAGCCTATATACTTCAAGTGATGATGCACCCACATACACACGCGTAAATACACACGTAAATACACACACATACACACATATATAGGCATCTTACTGATGACCCCAGAATGATCACTCCATCTCCGTCAACCTAGCTCTGAGCAAAAAGGCCCGTGTCTTCCACTGTGACAAGTAGTAGCCTGGCACCTAAAAGGTACGTTTGCAGAACATTAAAAACAACGAATGCATCGATACCTGACTCGGTGAAGGTGCCTTGATCCGCGGTGACAAGAATTTTCAACTGAATGGTTCAATTTTCGAATAAATGGTTAAATTCTTGTGCCAAGAAGGCGAACACATTACTGTAGAAGAGTCGATTTCTGATTTCCAATCAGGGAAGTTGACTTTTCTACTCAAACAAATGAATTTTTCCCGAGGAAGTTATTTTCTACGAAGGAAGTTGATTTCACTTCCATAAGAGATTCTTTTCAACTGGATGGTTGGAAGTCAACGTAGAAGGATGAATTCTCTATGATATGGTCTCATTTAGGGAGAGAAAGTAAATTCGATCGTGATAGCAATTCCATATAGCATCGAATATATTCAAATTTTTATCAAAAGAGATAACTTTCAACCACGAACAGCGATTTTATAATAAAATTCTGAAATTTATGGGAAGAATTCGGAAGTCCCAACGTAACAGTTGAATTTAGAGCCAAATGGTTGAGCTCCCGAACAATAGTGACAAGTTGTCAACAAAGATGAGCAGTTGAATCTTTACCCCAAAGAGTTGAGTTTACAAATTATCTTCCCCAAGTGGGAAAATTTCACCTCCTTCCCCTTGACAAAAATTACTTAGAGCGTCGAATAAATATTTTTCTCGTAGGAAAAATTGCGCAACATGCTTTAACAATATCAAACTACAGTGTGCGCGAAAGGAGGATTCTTTTATCTGCAATATTTTTTGGAATATCAGATAGCAGACTAATGGATGTCTTCCACTAGAAACCATATTGTCATATAACTTGTAAAGGCTTCGAATAGAACACTTTTTCGATTTTTCGGGAAATTCACATAAGGATTCAATTAATGAACACGCACCTAAAAAAAAGACCGTTCCATGTACTAATATTACATGCAGAGTAACGGTAAAATATACGCGCATGCGCACTTGCAGATAGGAAACTTTGCACATTACGACGATTCAGAAAAGCTCTCAGTATTCAAGAAAACAGCTGACACAAGATTGTGCTTCGGAATATCTTTTGCCTTTAAAGTCAAAAAGTTAGTAAAATGCAGCGTACGAACGAAAAATGAAGTGACCAAAGCAGAAAACACTGTATCCTTATCGAAGAATGTAACAAAATAGCGGAATAAAAATGACGGACGACTACTGAAAAATCAAATCCGATTCACTCAAAAAATTGTATACGGGGGTTTTCGAGGTTTATCAATTTTCACCCTTCACTGAGATAATTATGAAGAAACATGACGCTCTTATGGACATTGTCGACGATAATACGCTGGCTGGCCCATCCGGTGGTTTAATTCTTGTTCAAGCTCGTGTATTACTACAAAAAATTACAAATTTCGAGGTTCGTCGCATCTCTCGTAGTATGGTACAAAATTCTCTAGGAAATCAATATTACAAGCAAATCACTCTAATCTAAATATTTCGATTTGCATTCTGTTACAAAGCAAATCAACCAAAAAATTCTGTTTCCTATTTTGAATGGTAAAGGAAAGCTCAAGATAAATTTTTTTCCCGATCATTGGCACGACAGCCAAATCCATCGATGGAAGACTTTTTCAGTTAGGAGAAGTAAATTCAATTTTCGGTTTCCTACACAGCGTGAAACATCCAGTAAATCAGACGCGTGGAAAAATGTATGAAAGTTGCTTAACATCAGACGAATTTTTGTCATTCAAAGATTCAAAAAACATTGATGCTAATGACTCATGTAGTGAATTGCAAGCAGTCGCGAGAAGAATATCACCCGATTCAAAACCATCGCATTGAATTATATATTTGAGTTTGATATTTTCTAAAATATGCCAAATGTAGTTATAGCTCTCCAAATTTCTTTGACTCTCCCCGTTTTGGTAGCCACTGTTGAGCAAATTTTTTCTAAATTGCAACTTATGGAAACTTATTTATGTTTAACCGTGTCACAATATCGACTTGCTCGGCTGCGTACTTTGTCAATAAAACATGAAGTTGCTCATTCTTTAGACATTTATCAAATTGTATCTTCTTTTGCTAAACTAAAGGCGCAGAAAATAGGTACATTTTTGTGATTAGGCATATTCCAGCTTACAGTTACGAAATCAGGTGAAATACAAATACCAATCATAGCCACTATCTAGTTAGTAGTATTTTAACAAAACTGTTTCTAATTATCTCCAAATAATCCTTTGATGTCCTTAATATAAAAGGTGTAATGATACTTATCTTTCAAACGTGAAACGACTCAATTTTATGATTTACTTTCGAGTGAAAGATCGCAATTAAATGTTGTATTCATTTAACAAAAAAGTGTAGTGTTCTCTAATTATGTCTTCAAAATATGACTTTAAATTGCTTCATATAGACCTACATAAAAATCATGGCCAGAATTTGGTTTAAGTTCGTTCGAGAATCAGGAATTTTACAATTCGAAGTGAAAATTATACAGTATTGTCATAAATAATATGAATATATAGGAAATTTTACTATTTATATTGATTAATGATCAAATCTATTATTATAATCAGGGGGCGACAAAATTCATTCTGCCTAGGGCGGCAAATCCTCTTGAGGCGGCCCTAGTCCCTATCATAGCTTCATGTTAAAAACATATATGATTATACGTTGTACATAAATAAACTGATTCATACTTGCAATGATTTTTTCCGAGAAAATCAACAATTAAGCTCGAGTTCAAACACTGATGGACTGGCTGGGTTAGTGACAAAAGATTGAAGCCTTGAGTACCATCATACATTCGTTTTTTATTGTAATTATCAGTGACATGTCAAACTCCTCACCAACTTTGGATCACAAACAGTATATTCCACTTTAAAATATTCCTAAATGAATTTCAAGTGCGGAGGATTGTGGTTTAAGAAAGGGTTCAAGTTTTCTACTCTGAAATTGCTCCTGATGGTGTGGAGTGTGCCTACTGGAATTCCCACCACTTCCACTTGGGTCAAAAAGTTTCCCCTGCCACTTTTCATGTTTATTCTTACCCGACTGTAGCCGTGTTTTGAACGATCAAATCTATAGATTCCAGAAAGGACACTTTCATTTTCCACGATTGCAAATACGTCCCCTTCCAATGTTGACAGCACAATCTTTTCACAGCCCAGGATCGGTACATACGTTCGACCTTCTACGAGTACTTTTAGTCTTTTGTTGGTAGGGAACTTGTATCTTCGAAGTTGAAATATTCGGTGCTGATCATGTTTTGAAATCAGCCGAAGAAATAGTAGTTGTTCAATACCACATCCATATCCGTCGGGAGAAGGAAGGCTTACAGTAGGAGCCGTAGACGTTTGAGGAAGAGGGTGCGTTGCATGAGGAGACCTGCTTCTGGAACGGAAAAGTTGCTCGTCAAGAATTCGAGGCCTTTCAGGATAATGCGGTTCATCAAAAAGAGATGAAGCTAGGTCATGCGAGGCAGAAGGTATAGGAGCGCCATTAGGTAGGCAGTCAAACTGCGAACTTAACTCTGCAAGAAGAAAGAATAATGAAAAACGAATAATATGAATAGGAGGCACATGGGTATGAAGGGGTAGAGAAATTAGATGAATCGCAACTTTTATTGTTATTCAAACATTGTTCTGAAAAGTAACAGGCTATATTCAACGAACTAATAAGAGTCTTGCTTCCATCTCCTGGGCATTTTATTCTCATTGGTCAACTGACAAGTTGGTATCAACGAGCCAATCGCGCATGCCTGCGCTCTGGCACTGACTGTTATGAAATCCTCTCCTATATATTTCTACACTGAGAGGTAGTTGGCACAGCTAGCACTACCATGCTACGGTATTGGCCATGCTTCACTGACGTCCATACAGCGCGCTGAAAAAGGACGGTGGGGGGCGAAACAGAGGTTTGATTGGTGCGCTCTCAGTTTGGGCGCACTATAGATACTTATGGAGGCGCTGCTAGTACGCTCCAACCTTCCATCCATCACCAATGCCGCGCACAGATACGCTGCAAAACTTCGTCTCTCAGTGGCTAATCACCCAAACTCATGCATCAACTCACTTGCGAGTTATGCCAGTAAAACTTCCGACCGCTTTAGAAGGTCCTGCCTCCTCCTCTTTCAACAATAGTCGAACCAGCTGTCTCTCTTATTTTTCCATGTTTCGCTTCATGCGCGAGTGTCCTCGTAGTATAACTGTCTTGGACCACCAATTTCGAAGTCCTTATTTCCTTTCTTGGTTCATAAACATATTAGGTTGGTAACCAGTCGAGGAGGGTTCTAGTCGGTAGGCGCACCTAGCGAATCCGACACTACCCTCATTCCGAGGGTGTCTTTCAAAGATTTTTCCTCCTCGACCCCTTCAAACAAAAAACAAAAAATAAAAAAAAACCTAGTACGCTAAAGTGCTCGAACAGCAGGTGAAGATGCGCAGCTACTGCGCCTTTTCGAGCACACCTATTGTGTACGAGTTGAGCATGTTGGCTACAGTGCATGCGCAGTGGCTGTACCAACTCTCTCTCAGTGTAGCTAGCAGCAAATACATACCAATCTGGTACAACCCCTTTCACTTACCGCGCGTAAGGGACGCTTTCCCGTCGGCAAAAAGGAGAGCGCGTCTCAAGACTTGCACACACACCTATCGTATTGTATCTTATGCGCGTCTTATTGCCAACATCTTATTCCATAATTTTTTGGCTCTTCACTTTATCTTCTACTTCAATATTCATGGCAACCTTTTGGATGCAACTTGCTTCCCTTTCCTTATTGTCTCTCAGTTCTCGTGGTTTCTTCATCCATACGACTCCTTGCCCACTCCCATTCAAAATCCCTGCTTCATCTTTTTCAGATATTCTAGTTATCTCCTGCAATTCTCTCCTTCATTCCTGTATACCCTCTTCTTTGCTCTTTTTATGTCTCTCTACTTCTTACCTCGAACTCTCTACATGGCCTCTTCTTTTATATTCCTTATTTCTCTCAGACATGTATGTGCACTTTTACTTTCCTCTCCCTTATATAACTTCTCTTTGAACTTCCGCGTCCTTGGCAGCTGCCTTACTACCATTTTCCCTCTTCCTACTTCCTCTTTCAACATATACCTAAGACAGCTTCAACTCACCGCCATAATGTATCTCAAAAATCTTTCGTGAAGACTTCCCACTCTCTCTTGTTCTTTCCATCCCCAAATCTCCACCCCATAGCACAAGACCGCCCACATCAGCACATCGAACATCCATGTTCTCATCCTGCAGGCCAAAAGAAAACCATAGGCAGAAGAATTCATCTGCTATTTCACACGTCTCTTCGTTCGAAGTTCATTCATGCTCCACTTTACTGCTTCTGTTCCGAAAGCATATTATCTTGGTCTTGCTCACGTTCGCAAAAATTCGAACCCTCTTACGTATTCTTCAAACCTTTTTGTCGATCCAGTCTTCACAAAAAATTTTCTAATTCTCCCAATCAGCCCGTCAACTACTCCTCTCTCCCTTATACAGTACTCTTTTGTTAACTGAGTGAAACGCTGGTTTGGAATTTACGAGCACGACCACTAGTTTTCCTCTCATTGGCTCCAGATTCTTATTTACTAGACAATTTGAGACGTAAATGTAATCCGTTGTCCCCATTCATTTTCTAAAATCCGTCTCGTTGTGCGGAATACTTTATCTTCCGTCTACCTGTCTTTCGAACCTCTCCCTTGGTACTTCCGCATATATTTCATATCATAAGTGCCTTCCTTCATTCTCCCAGCCATCGTACGCCTCTCTGTACTTTGTTGTGAACTCTCCAAATCTCTTTCCGATAATCTCATCCCCTTCTTTCCCTTTTCTTGCTATTACTTTTCTCCCTTTATCTCTCATCCTCTGTTTCTCCCTTTCCAGCAAAGCTTCATAGAACAATGTCCAGTCATTCATTCGTATCTGCTCATTAGGGCCCTTTCCTTCTCCTTTTTTACTATTTTAATTCTCCCACTCCCTCCCTTTCTTTAATGTTTTTTCTAGCTCTCTCATACTTCATACCTCTCAGCCCTTCCGTCTTTTCTCAAGATGCAATCATCCCTTTCGTAGCCTTTTATTCTCCTCTTCCAATATTACCTCACCTTCTTTTGTGTTTCCGCTAGCTCTCGTCTCAGCGTTTCCCCCCGCATCTCTTGCGTCTAGTTTGCTGAACCTATCTTCTTTATGCTTCATTTAACTTATTATATTCACCTGTCTTCCTTCCTGCCAATTCTCTATATTGGCTGGTTTTTTCCCGACTTCCTCTCTTTCTTTTCTCCATGCCTTGCCCGACTTATCCCCATTCTCTCTGACTTTTTTGATTTCCTCCTTCAGCTCTTTTCCTTGTTACTCCATCTTCTCAAGATCGAACCACACCTCCTTTCTGGATCCTTCAAACATTTCTTCTATGCTCCAGAGCATGGAAGCATCTCTTCCTGTTGTTTTTCTTTTCATTTTTCTCTTCTCGTTTGAGTATTTCTCCTCTAACTCTTCATTCTTCGCCGCAATTTTTTATTGTTCTTCAGCCACTTTTTCTCTACCATCCACTATTTTCTCACTGCTGCTCAGCCAGCCAACTGATTTCAAAGACCTTATGAAGAGCGCTCAAGAGCGGAATTGGACAAGACTGAACTATCTCAATTTTCTAAAACCACCCTCACGCACCCAATACCAAAGTGCTGGTAATGTCCCGAAAATCGCTTCAACCATGATTGTACTACAAATGAAAAAAAAGAAATCCCCCCATATCAACTGAGCGTGTTCCAAAATCCTGGAGACTACACAGTAAAAAAAAGTGAATGTAACACTTATTTCTGGGTGATAATTACCTGCAACGGAAATTAATGTTGGTAGTGTGTATTACTAAGTCAAGCAGGTCAACCACTGATCTGTAATATACCCTGGTTGGAAGATAGGCATGTATTTTTAGGATGAAACGTGGACACTTTGCGTTTTCTTATATTGCACGGTGTCCAGAATCGGCATGTGAGCATAGTCAGCTGACTCAAGAATAATTATGCTCCAATTTATGGCTTCAATACGGCTGACATTGTGTCGTCGTCCACCATCTAGGGCATAATACAGATCAGGCCCATAATTGTGACGCCATTTACTCTCCAGGTAATAATGCAAATCAGTGTATCAGGGCCCTCTATTGAGTGAGAATAATCAAGCCGCCACACAGTGGTACCAAATGCCTGAATGGTGGCCAAAACTATAAAAGGTTCATAAAATAGGCCGAATTTTTTTACTCAGGGGTTTCCGAGGTCGCTTATTACGAATGCGGTGTCAAAAATTCCAAAAACAAAATGGCGGATCCATTATGGTGGACGAGTATGCTGAATAAAGTTTTGATTCTTTTCAAAATTGGTGTGAGGTGGTTTTTGAGTTCGCTGATTACGAATCTGGTATCAAAATTTTTTTTAACAGAATCGCGGATGGAATACGTTTCTATATCAATGCAGCCAATTACAGTGACACTAAAATAAGTGAATTTGATTGTATAATTTGTTTACAACAATGATAAATATTGTCGGATAAAAGTGAGTTGTGCACCGATTCCATTCTTTAGATGAAAAGAAGTGATTCCGCATGAAAGACAAATTTTCGATGCATATGAATGCCGACTAAGTAAATTTGTTTATGAAAATTGTTTGAAACAATGATATGAGGAGTCACTGTGACACTGAGGAGTCACACAAGATTCGAACGCTGCCCAGATTCTCGTTCTTATTGCCTCTGATGCATGCTTATTTGGCGCTATTCTCACTATACCGTGCTACTCAGTAAGGCATATAGGGATTTCCTTGCTTAAATTTAATTTTTTAACTCGAATAAACTCTCTAGCTTACTGATTCTTATCGAATCTTATTTTTCGTTATTTTTCACTATCTTGTGTTACATAGAAGAGGTTTAAGAAGATTCCAAGCCTAAAATAAGTTAAATCCGAGAGTGAATAGCCCCTCGCCCTAATGTGTAGTATTCTTGTTCTTCAGATGAAAATAGAAGATTCAACCGAAAAGGAAAGTTTTCGATACACAGATATGCCAAATAAATGAATTTGTTTATAACAATGAAAAATGTTGTTTCATGGAAATCTAGTGCCAAAAAATAGGACCCGTGTGGAAATTGCCAAATTTTTGCCTAATTACAAGTTTGGCCCAAACTTGGAAAATTATTTTATGGCTACAACCAGGGTTCATACCTCATTTCTAGTCCGAAACAACCCTGATTCACAGCTCTTGATTGCAGCGCTATCAACTTGGCTGTGCAACTGTTTTTAGTCGGGCTCCATCCTGAATCTGTTTACCACAATCAGATGATAAATATGTTGTTTCAAGGTTATGTTACCAAGCGTTCCTATGATTTCGTCTAAACGGTCTAAACTAATTATTTAAGTGTGCTTCAAACATTACGAAATGCCGAAAGTAAATAAAAATTTTTAAAAATTTTTAAAAAAATTAAAAAATACGCATTTATTATAATTACAATCTGAAAAATAAGAAATAAAAGGAAAAAAAATTAAATAAAAAAAATTCATTTCAGTTATACTTTATAAAATTACTTATTTTAAATATATTGAACATTGCCTCAACATAAAATATCAATAAAAGCGTGAGGCGACGAGATAGAGTATTTGTCAAGACGCCTAACGCTTTAACTGGAATGAATTTTATTTATTCATTTTTTTTCCTTTTATTTTTCATTTTTTAAATTGTAATTTAGTTTATGTTATAGAATCATTTAATTTTGTAGACGTCAACATTGTCTGGCACCATTGCTTCTATTTACTTTTATGGAAATTTGAATTTGCGCGCCGAAATTTAATATCGATTTTTGATATCGATTTATTGTTTGGCAATGCGGCAACTTTGCTAAAACAAAACAAGTGAATTTCGCGG
>WSXT02201603.1:0-18667 GCA_011762715.2 Neuroterus valhalla | reverse complement strand
ACGATTTCTCGACAATGGCCCCAATCCAGCACACAAGACCTGACATCGTGCTCCTTGACAAGCGTGACCAAACTATGTTTGTGATCGAATTCTCGGCTCCAGCCGACTACAACATCAAAGACAAGGAAACCGAGAAAAAAGAAAGATACAAAGATCTCAGAGTACACCTACAACGGTGAAAATATGTGTGGAGTTTTTATTTTGATAGTTTTATATCAAAGTGCTATTAGAATAAATCAAAATATCATAAATGTAAATTGTTTAACGCTTTTGAATGTTGCCTAAAAAATGTGAAATTTTGAAATACAACGATACATAGCACTTTTACAATAATGTTTTTTCAATAATCCCTTTAGACATGAATGAGTTTTATATTTTTTTAATATCAATTGATCATCAGAGAATTGTTCGTCCTAATTTTGTAAACTGAAATGATTGGGAATGTTTTTATTTAATATTAATTATTGATTTTCCCATGAGACCAATGCTTTTCTGGAACAGGATGATTGACGCGCTGCCCGACAGATTAGTTCGACCGCGAAGTAGAACAAGTGAGCGACAACCACTTTTCCAGTAGTCAGATAGGGCTGGAACACACGTTCGTGCATCCCTCAATTTCATTATTTCATGATGAATTTGATTACTTTTCACGTACATTTTAATAAGAACCTTTTTATAATTTATCTGCTGCTTGCTTCCGTAACGGTCAAGTTAACATTCGATTCGCAGCAACGGTTTCGCGGTGTTTTGGGTAGTTCACAGGTTCCTTTTAGTTTTCAGTTCTCCGTGTATCAGCCGACAGAAGTGGGGAGGCCGGCGTTCGCGCGCTTTCTCACCCAGGGCCAGTGCTTGCTTCTCTCCTGCATTTAGTCCCTTCTCGGCCCTTGCGCTGACCAAAACCAATGAAATCGAACAAAAATAGCATAATCAATATATCGAGTAAAAAATGGATAATTCTGAAAACTTTCATAAAATCGCCATAGCATGATAAAAAGTGTGAATTGATTTTCTACTTTGTTTCATCTTATGTTTTTCATAATTCATGGGAAACAAGAAAAATTGTTATCCTACATTTTAACTATAGTGCTATTGCTTTATTGCAATAATTATTATATTCTATTCTTCAATAATTATATTCTATTTTTCAATAATAATATTCCAATTGATAGCCGTGATATCAAGGAGTAGTCAATAAATAAAAAGTAAACGTGTCAAGCGTGACACGCGTGTCTTTGAAACATGCAGTAGAAACAGAGTTTCGAATGCGTGTCTTTGAAACATGCGGTAGAAACGGGGTTTTGAATGCGTGCTAAGGAGGAAGGACGTACGTATACACGCATTCGAAACTCCGTTCCTATCGCATGTTTCAAAGACACGCAGTATTTTTATATGATTATTTGAGGAACGCTTATATTTAGTATTTGTTAAGCAACGGAAGTAACTTTTTCCCTTCCACGTGTTACGCTTGACACGTATATTTTATTTTGTAGTCAACGTTACAGGTACTATGATACTGAATGCGGCATAAATATAGGTGAGTTGGGTAGTCGTCAAGAATTTTCGTCTATCCAAAGCGTTGCTTCAGAATAATTGATTTCTGCTATTCAATAGTTGTAGGAAAGAAATAATCATCAACTATTGTGTATAATTTATTGAATAAGTTTTTTACTTCCATTTCAAAACGATAATAAAATATCAAAAATCTTAAAAATAATCCGATTTTTGCGATTCAAACTTTATTTTAAAGCTAATAGCAATAGCATATCAAGTGAGTAAGACTTGGTTTCAAATTTTGAGAAATGCAAAAATCTGCATTTTCGTCAAATCCATAGGTCGTAAATGATGCTCGTAAAAATTTTGACTGGTGTCATATATCTTCCCATAGTATCCTAATGCTAGTGCATTGATCAGGTAAGGTATCATATGACAATGCTAGTGAGAGTATCCTAGGATCAGTGACGCTTTTCTTTCATGTCGATATGGGTCGTAAACGATGCTCGTAAAAATTCCAACTACTGTAATATTATAAAGTTGATAACGCTTTCCAATAACGCTTTTCAGCGTTACGGTAGCAAGTTACTTTTTGTGGATCAGATCTACGCATTCTCTCTATCATCGTATAAGGATGCTCGTAAAAATTTCAACGGGTCTTGTATTATAAAGTCAGTAACGCTTTTCAATAACGCTTTTCAGCGTTACTTTCTTGTGAATTGAGTCTCTACCCACGAAATCTCTCTACACTCGTATAAGGAACTTCGTCCCAATAAGTTATATCTCTCCACAAACCATGGAAAACGACATAGGAAAATAAGAAAATTATTTGTCATTTTTCAGACAAATCAAGTTTTTTATCGTTCAATAAAATTATCAGTTTCTTACTAAAATTCATGATAAGTCCGGTTCCATTTTAGAGTACAACATCCTTCGTTGAATCCATGTAAAAATTGATTGAATTTCTCGATGTATCAAAAAATTTCAGGCAAAAATAGAATTGCCTCCAAACTCAGGTTTAGTACATGTCTGGACCTACCTTGATATGTGGGCTATTCAATCATTGAAAGTTATTTTTCAGATATCCACTAGGAACTTGACACTATATTTCATTTTTAAAAATGGCCTAGTGTATGAAGTAGACTATGGAAATATTTTTTTACCAAAGCTTTGTTTCTCTTTTGTAAGATAATATTATCTTTGCATACCATCTACACGCATACACGATAATACTCTACGCAATCGAAAAGTGTGTCCGAAGAAACAAGGGATAAAACTTTTATAAAACCAAATTCGTATATGTATGTTTAACATTTGCAACTTCAAAGTCACATGTTTTGTGAGTTATGTAGTAGTTTAATTTTAAATCAATTCTATAGTTCTACAATTAATGGATCGAATAATCTTCATATGCCCGTTGTATTTGGGTTTCATATTTTTTATTCTTACATATTGAGCCCATGCCATTAGTATAATTCCTCTTTCATTCGGAGATGTCGAAATTTCAGTTTATATCTTATGACATCAACTCAAAAATGATTAAGAGCATTGTATAAACCGACTCTGGAATTTTTCCGTTCCCTCTACGGTTACGCCAATATAACTATAACAGCAGAAAACATGTCTGCGCGGGAGATGACAAATAAATTGAAATATCACGCCGGGAATCTTAGGGATATTAGTCAATAAGAAAAAATTTCGCGACTGATAACGCACAAAGCCGTAATTTGGGGCCAAAGTTCAACGACACCATCCGAAAGTGATAGAAGTTTGACAGCTAGAGCGTCAGACAATACGTCACAGCTGACAATATGGCCGCGCGAAAGATTAAATTTCATGCTGGGAATGTTATGATTTTGCACAACTACGGCATTTATCAAATATTTGCAGGTTATACATGAAAACGTATAACTCCCAACTATAAGTAGGTAAGAAAGAATTTCGCGATTGATAACGTACAAATCTAGAGCACCAGACATTTACTGTAGCGTCATCAACGACATGTTACCGACCGGAAATATGTCTCACTCGCGTGCTCACATGATACCGCATGATACATGATGCTACATGCAACTATTGTCGGTAAAGTAGTGCTCGCAAGAAAGAAAAATAGTGCAGACAATATATGGATAATTGAATGATTTCTGCACACACAAATATTGCGATTGTTTTTCCAGATGATTGTTTACAGTTTTCCATAGCTTATAACAAAAAATAACGAATTCATAGTTCCTAGTAAATGGAAACTTTCGGTAATTTAGAAATTTACCGAGCTCGAGACTTAGAACTTTAGAAAATATATAAATTCGTTTACCTTTTTGATCTTCCTCAAGTTTGCAGGAACTGAAACTATTTACATTTTATAGATTTATTGCTTTTACGATGATCCATTATGATGGAATTAGGTATTTCGGGTTTCGATCATGTACAAAACTACAAACATTTGTCGACGTTTCGCGAACGTTGCAGTTCGCATCTTCAGGACTGGCCTAAAAAAACTTATCAACTTATGAATGAATAAATCCAGTACTTTATAAAATTTCCTTCTTCAATAAAAATAAACATATGATTTGGTCAAGTTTGGAATTCCTTTGCACATTTATTCATAATTTTTTAGAAATATTTCTGAAAATAGCTGACTTATAAATAAAGTCGCTTCCGCAACAATTAAATGGGATAAATGATTTGGTCCTCGATAAATAAACATTGAGATAGTTTTTCCACATTAGTTTTGCAGACTCTATGGAAAATTTTCTTAGTTGTTCTTCATCAGATCAGCAAAAACTGATTTGCAACTTAACAATTTATAAATAAGCAAATTCAGCCCTTTTTCAATTTCCCATATGAATAAGTTTACAATAAAGTTTGGCCAGTCTTACAATTTTCTTGAAAAATTTATTTGTAATTTTGGATCATCATCATCGTGTATCATGCGGTATCGTGCGAATACGCGAGTAATACGAATTTCCAGTCAGTAGCTGTCTGAACTTTGGCCTCAAATTACGGCTTTGTGCGTTATCAATCGCGAAATGTTTTTTCATCGACTTATGGTTGGGGGTTATAGAATTGCATGTATAACTCGCGAACCGCAGACATATTCTCTGCTGTGACAGTGCATTGGCGTCGCCACAAAAATTCAGAGTTCGTTTATCAATTCCGCTAAGGCAGCACTAAGTAAATAGCTATCTTATCGAGTTCTTCTAGGAGACAAACTTCCTTATTTGTCCTAAGCATATTGATATTTCATTTAAATCTATTATTTGTGTGTGAATAGGGAATTCCAATTATGTATCTCAAATATTTAGAAGGCCTAGAAATTGTTCGTAAATTTAGCTTGAGCGATCCTCTCAGGCTCAGAAAAGAAAGAAACACGTTGAGGTTCAACTATTTCAAAAAGAAATCGGTCAGATATGCGTACTCCTACGATTCTGTGCAAAATATTATATAGTGGGTAAAGAAGACGGTCGAAGTCGTCGACTATTCCAATATAGTATTCACCGTGAACTCCTACGTCATGAATTCCTGTTATTTTGTTATAGTTACTGCCATTTTTTGTGAAAAAGCCATGAAGTTCTGGAATAGGCGCAGGATGTACTTTCACTCCCCGGCCCTGTGAACTTAATTCTGTAAGAAGAGATGAAAGTCGATGAATATTGATAACAAAATTTTGCTAGAGCAAAATCAACTAATAATACGAATAAACAAATATTTCTCGTAATAATACCGTTAAGTACGTTAGAATGCTCTTGAAATTTTCGAAACTCAAGGAAATATAAATATGTGAACACTGTATCACCAACCAGACAAATATTGCAAAGAATATGCAAGTCTTCGTTGTTTGAATGAGGTATTTCTAATTTTACTTCGAGAAACACAGATAATCATATATTTCAATGTAGTCATTGTTTTTTCAGCTATAGATAACTGTAACGTGTAACTTCTTATACTTTACGAAAAATTCTTTGAAATTAAAAAAAAACTCAACTTGCTGTAAACTCGTATTTATTGTATGAAGTTTGGAACTCATTTTCCTAACTCTTTGCTTTGTCATTAGGCTAACAATTTTTCATTTCTTCAGCATTGTTAACGGGAGAGATTCAATTATTTTCTATCCAAGTGCACAATCATTATGGGTCGATATTTTTTTTCTCACACGACAAGTATTTTTAATTGAAGAATTTAAGTAAGCCTATGAGAATAAAAAAATTAATTGAAAAAAAATGTAAAACATTCTTAAACAGCTCAGAATATAAAGTGACATGAAAATGGTGAAAGTCGAAGCTCATACAAAGTCGATTGCAAAAAAATTGGGTATTTAACTCTTGCTCAAAGACAATGGAGAATGATATATATTCCTTCTTCTTGTTCTATCCAATACGCACTGTAGCAGTTCTCTATAAAAACATAAATTACACAACAATAGAGTAAATAAAATGTCTAATTTTAAAGCTTCTTCCGTAGGATTATGGGTTTGAATTCTACTCTTAATATTTTCATCATCGTGTTATTGAAATTGGACATTTTCTCCACTTTATTAGTCTATAATTCTATTTAAAAAGACAGAACTGTCATAGATTGTAAAAAATATCGCATTAAAATATTGCAAGACAAACATTTCTATATATAAATTTTATTTACCAATGTAATTGAAGAGGAACGCTAAGGTGAAGTAAGTCGTACCAATTAGAATCTTCATGTTCTCTAGATTAGGGAAACTGCCTCAAGAAATGTTTGTTTGAACAGTTTAAACTAACGAAAAATCAACAAGATGTGCCATTGAAGCCTATGTACTACCTGTGATTTTGAGAAATAAATTTGGAAAGATGATGCTGCTTTTTATGATATTTGTAATTCTTTAATCTGTCTTTCTTACAATGAAAGAATAATTATGACTTGAGAACAAGATTTATATGCGTATATTATGTATAATACAGAGAGATTTAAAAGATTATCATTGAGAAATACAGGAATTACCATCCAACATCAAAGAAAATTCGCTGAATGAATTGTTTTGAAAAAATATAAATTCTATTGGGATTCTGAAAACTTAAGACCATCAAAACGTTCCAAAGTTTCCCTTCTTTATCCTTATCAATCTCATATCCATACCAGCTTGAAGTTTCTCAAGATATTTTTAATTTTTAAGTTAAAGATCATCCATATTGGCTCATCACAAAATTCAAACGTTTCCAGTATACCACTAATTCAAGAGGAAAATGCTTCACATTTTGTTTGATTTTATAACTCTCAATCAGCGTGAAATACAAATCAAACAATAATTGTTCTACATTAAATTTGTTTGATTTTAGATAAATGCAATGGTTCTAAGGTCTTGAGTTAAGACCTTCATTTGAATAGATAGATTATATGTCATATGAGATGACTAGAACATTTATGCAACTTCTATTTGACAAGGTCAAATCAAGGTCAACCCCCTCATTTTACGGAAAGTAATATTTCTGACCCTGGATTCTGAAAGAACGGAAAATCGAAATGACCTCTGCGAGTCATTTGGAGATCATTAGAGATTAAATTCTATTCTGAATCATCCAGCTGGTATATTGGCTAGGACTGGGTCTCCAAACTACGTATCATCATGTTTTTTGGGTCGCTGATCTGGAATCTGGTGTCCATCTGACCCCATAACGTCTGGATCGAGGTCCAATGAAGGTCAAGCCCCTCATTTCACGAAAAATAATATTTTTGACCCCGGAATCTGGAAGAAAGTAAAATTTTACACGTAGACATACATTGACCTTCAAATCGAAATGACCTCTGTGAATCATTCAGAGGTCATCATAAAGTCGAATTCTCTTTTGAATCATCCATCTGGTATATCGGCTAGGACTGTGTCTGCAAACTACGTATTATTGTGTTTTTTGGGTCGCTGATCACGATCCTGGTGCCCTTGTGGTCCCAGCATATCTGGGTGAGGGTAAATGAAGGTCGAACTTCGTTATTTGAATGAAAGAATTTTTCCCACCTACGATTGGATATAACCTCTTGCTTAAAGTGAGCTCTAAGATCCATTCAGAATTTATAGTATAAATTTGTTTAGAAAATGTTCAATAAGTATAGATTTAACCTAGATAGAATTAGTTCTTATGAACTTCAGCAAAGATAACATACGATCTCACTTCTCAGACATGAGCTGAGCAATTTGAAGCAAGGATTCAACCGGATGGCTTTTAGAGCTCCCTCCTAAAAAGGGGTAATCTCAGGTCGAAGAAATTTTATCATTCGAATAGCAAAGTTCGACCTTCACTTAACCTCGATTCAGACGTGATGGGGACACATGGACAGCATGGTCGTGATCAGCGACCCAAAAAAACACAATGATACGTAGTTCGGAGACCCAGTCCTAGCCAATATACAAGCTGGATGACTCAAAAGAGAATTCGACTTTCAAGTGACCTCTATATGTCTTCGAGAAGTCATTTCGAGAAAAAGGTCACAGTGTGTCTGGACGTAAAATTTTCCGTTCTTCAGGATCTGGGGTCAAAAACATCATTTTTCGTGAAAAGAGAGGTTCGACCTTCATTTGACCTCGATTCAGACGTGATGGGGTCACATGGACACCAGGATCGTGATCAGCGACCCAAAAAACACAATGCCACATAGTTTGGGGATCCAGTCCTAACCAATATACCAGCTGAATGATTCGAAAGAGAATTTGATTTTTTGATGACCTTGATCCAGACGTGATGGGGTCACATGGACAGAATGATCGTGATCAGCGACCCAAATAATATATAGAAAAAGCAAGCTCGAGAAATGTCTACCTCGTTTTCCTTTTGTGGGACTGTGATTATTTTTCTGGACAAATGACTCTTTTTATAGCAGGTAGGAATAATATATCACTGCATTTCAAAATATATAAAGAAAAATTGTATACAAACGTTAAATTTATAAAACGATGAAATATAAATGTGTTTGACAATCGCACAGCTGATTTACGGTTTCTCGAAATAAAACCATGAATTGTGGCCATCTAACGTTTGATCAGTGATTCAATGTTCTGATTGTTACTTCAAAAGCGGAAAAAGTGATTGAAAGAAGCAGATGTGTTTCCTTCAGAGAACTGAGAAGGCTTTAACTGTCCTTTGCGAATAAAAAAAATTCTATGACATAATTTTTTTCTCATGGGTTAATTGGACTGAGCGCAGGATATCGGAAAATCAAAATCCAAAAACTCTCAATTTATTAGGAAAAAACTTCACTTTATATTTAGCAAAATGAATTTATATGTAGTTTTTTGATTTAATGTATTCAGTTCTCAAGGTAATTTGATGGCTAAGTATGCACCTGAAAGAGAAATATGGGAGGAAATATTCCATTACACGTTTCATAGTACGACCACCTAGGAGAACAATTCTTCATGTTATGAAAAAACATGCCACGGTGAATTATTTGAGTTTCCATGGTTTTCCGGGTCTTTAGTCCGTAATGTCGCTTTTTGCGTGCTTCTGACCGGATCCGCGTGTTGTACAAAACGCTTAGGGTTTATAGTATCATATAACGCTGTAACATAAGATGATGAATCTGCATTAGGATAGTAATTTTTACAGAAACTCCTGCATACCTTATGGAAAACTCTTGTAAGATATACCTTGAAAAACAATGCTATCCTTACTTGTGTTCATTTATTTGTAAGACCTATGAACATTTTGTATATTATTACAGGAAAACCTGTAAGCTCTACATGAAAAGCTACGCTAGGTGTCAGTGTTTCAATACAGGACCCTTGTAGTACGAGTAGATTTTTTTGCATGCAAAATATCTCAGGAAAGATGTGGCGCAACATAGTCAGCATCTTCCACAGGCACAATGATACTTACTCATTTTTGTTAAATTGTTTACGATTTGTAGCATATTTTTGTTAAAAATCAGAAGAAGGTGCAGTAAATATCTGTGCAAGAAGGGTCACTCAGTTGCTGTTTGTCGGAAATATTTACAAAGTCATATTCTTGAAAAAAGATTCTTTTCTTTAACTGAAATTAATCTAAAAACTAAATTGAAACATGAAAAGATAGTTGCATTCTCATTTTTCGATGTCTTCTTCTTGTTGCAACTTAGAACAATACCGAATTAGCGTACTTTGAAGGATCAGCATTTTTCTGTCTACTTCTACTAGTCTCTTTTAAAATTTTTTGATAATGTCTTTGAATAATTGGGTTAAGCCCACAGAGATAAGAGTTTGCTAATCTTCAAAACTCATTACAGCATGCGTTCTCTTTTCTGTAACGTTCGCAGAAATTTATGTGACATCAATTAAAATTTTATATGATTTACTGATAATCCGTTAAGACTTGAAGGGAAGACCATATTATCCTCATGTTAACAAATAACTTCTAACATGATTGATTTTTTTTTCGCAGTTGCATCATAAGGTATGATACATTGAAGAAATGCGAAGGCCTTCCGTAAGAAATCATATTAGATAAACTCGTATTGTACCTTGAAAATTTTTAATTAGGAAAATATAACCTTCGAGAATTTCATTAGTTAAATCGGTCAGTGCAGCAGATTCCTTGGTTTGCAGATGATAAACAAAGTCTTCTGTAATAACTAGAGAAGGTAACTAAAATGAGGATCTTATGATAAAATTTAAATAATTATGATATCTTTCGCTCCGGTTCCATTTCGCAAAGAAAAAATATCTCTTTCTGGTAGAACACAACAAGCGATTTGTGCACGTAATGAAATATTAGTTCTGAGGAGTATTGCAGTAAAAACGGTAATAAAAACGGCATGCTAACGACATTATCGCCACTAATGTTGTTTTAATTTAAAATGCCTGCTCAACTAAAAAACACAAGAGGCTGGTAACTAAAAAATATATATATTAGCTATAACAATAATGAAGTATTTATAGCGAATTGTAACACGCGTTAGGAAATTTTACAAATTGAAATCATGCGTCACACATCGGTTCAAAATCCCAAAAAGCTGGCCAAAAATCAGAATCTCGATATTTCACTTCGTCTGAGTACTGATATACGGGTTTTGGGGTCGCTGATTTCGGAAATGGAGTAAACAATCCGAAATTCAAAATGGCAGACCCAAAATGGCGGACATTTTTCTAGAATTTGTCATGCATTTACTTGAAAATGAGTATTAAGGGGTTTTTGGGGTCGCTGATTTAAGAAATGAAGTCGAAAATCCAAAAATCAAAACACGGAATCAAAATTATGTACATTTTTCTAAAATTTGCCACATTCAGTGAGTTTCTGGTGAGAAAATTTGTGCGACATGGGAAATGCTCGTGAAGGTACGTAAATTAGGAATAAATAATGAAATTTTTTTAATTCGCAAACATGTTTACGATGTGTGTGATGTATTGCAGGGGAAAAATTTATCTTCTATTGTACCTGATTTAAAAGTTAACGTAGAGGATTATTATGTTTCCTGCGAGTTCCTGTGTCGATATTTGTTGTTCCTATTGCGGAAACGAGTGCACTTTTCGGAACTGTTTTCGCTTGCTGCCTAGAGCTCCCTCATTTCAAGAAAAGTCGTTTTTTAGAAAAATGGACGCCATTTTCTCCACAAGGCAAACTTCAGAAAATATCCGCCATTTTGTCTTTGGATTTTTGACTCTATTTTCAAAATCAGCGACCCCAAAAATCCTTCAATACTCATTTTCAAGTATATGCATCATAGCAAATTTGAGGAAAATGTCAGCTATTTTGGGCCCGCCATTTTGAGTTTTAGATTTTCGACTCAATTTTCGAAATCAGCAACCTCAAAATCCCCTAAATACTCATTTTCTAGTAAAATAATTATTCTAATTCAACTTTATGAATTTATAATCCTGTAATTGGTCTTCGGACTGTTGAATTCACTCAATTAAATGAAAATGAAATGAAATCCGTGGCAAATTCGAGCAAAATGTCCGCCATTTTTGCTCCGCCAATTTGAATTTTTGACCTTGAATTCAGAATCAGCTACCCTGAAAACCCCTTAATTCCTTTTTTTTCAAGTAAATGCATGGAAAATTTTAGAAAATATCCGCCATTCTGTATTTTGGATTTTCGACTTCATTTTCAAAATCAGCAGCCCCAAATACCCCTCAATAATCATTTTCAAGTGGATGCATGGAAAATTTTTAATCAATGTCCGCCATTTTGGGTCTGCTATTCTTAATGTTGGATTTTTGACCTAATTTTCGAAATCAGTGACCCCAAAAACCCCTTAAAACTGATTTTCAAGTAAAATACTTATTTTAATTCAAACTTATGAATTTATAATCCTGCAATCGGTCTTTGGACTGTTAAATTAACTCAATCAAATGAGAATGAAATTAAATCCATGGGAAATTCGAGGAAAATGTCCGCCATTTTGGCTCTTCCAATTACACTCCGTCCTTAACACTTATTTTTAAATAAATGGATGGAAAATTTTAGGAAATATCTGCCATTTTGTATTTCGTATTTTTGACCTTAATTTTCGAAATCAGCGACCCCGAAAACCCCATAATACTCATTTTCGAGTAAACGCATGCCAAATTTGAGAAAATCCCCGCCATTCTGGATCCGCCATTTTTAATTTTGGGTTCCTGACTTTACTTCCGGAATCAGCGACCCTAAGAACCCTTTAATACTCATTTTCAAGTAAATGCATGACAAATTTTAGAAAATATCCGCCATTTTGTATTTTTGACCTTATTTTCGAAATCAGCGACCCCAAAACCCCTCAATACTCATTTTTGAGTAAACGCATGCCAAATTTTAGAAAATCCCCGCCATTCTGGATCCGCCATTTTAAATCTTGGATTTCTGACTTCACTTCCGGAATCAGCGACCCTCAAAACTCCTCAATACTCATTTTCAAGTAAATGCATGGCGAATTTGGGAAAATATCCACCATTTTGTATTTTTGACCTCATTTTCGAAATCAGCGACCTCAAAACTCCTCAATACTCATTTATGAGTGAACGTATGCCAAATTTTAGAAAATCCCCGCCATTATTGATCCGCCATTTTGGATTTTGGGTTTCTGACTCCACTTCCGGAATCAGCGACCCTAAAAACCCCTTAATACTCATTTTCAAGTAAATGCATGGAAAATTTTAGAAAATATCCGCCATTTTGTATTTTCGACCTTATTTTCGAAATCAGCGACCCCAAACCCCTCAATACTCATTTCCAAGTGAACGCATGGTAAATTTCAGAAAAAAATCCGCCATTTTGAATGTTGGATTCCTGTCTCCCTTCTCGGAATAAGCGACCCCAAAAGCCCCTTAACACTCATTTTCAAATAAATCCATGGCAAATTTCGGAAAATATCCGCCATTTTGTATTTTGTATTTTGGACCTTATTTTCGAAATCAGAGACTCCAAAAACCCCTCAACACTCATTTTTGAGTAAACGCATGGTAAATTTCCGAAAAATGTCCGCCATTTTGAATGTTGGATTCCTGACTCCATTCTCAAAATAAGCGACCCCAAAAGCCCCTTAACACTCATTTTCAAATAAATGCATGGCAAATTTCAGGAAATATCCGCCATTTTGTATTTTGGACCTTATTTCCGAAATCAGCGACCCCAAACCCCTCAATACTCATTTCCAAGTGAACGCATGGTAAATTTCAGAAAAAAATCCGCCATTTTGAATGTTGGATTCCTGACTCCATTCTCAAAATAAGCGACCCCAAAAGCCCCTTAACACTCATCTTCAAATAAATGCACGGCAAATTTCAGGAAATATCCGCCATTTTGTATTTTGTATTTTGGACCTTATTTTCGAAATCAGCGACTCCAAAAACCCCTCAACACTCATTTTTGAGTAAACGCATGGCAAATTTTAGAATATCCCTGCCATTCTGGATCCGCGATTTCGAATTCTGGATTTCTATCTTCATTCTCGGAATCAGCGACTCCAACAGCCCCTCAATACTTATTTTCAAGTAAATGCATGGTAAATCATAGAAAAATGTCCACCATTTTGGGTCCGCTATTCTGAATGTTGGATTTTTGACTCCATTTTCGAAATCAGTGACCCAAAAGATCTTCTGTGGTTACTAGAAAGAAGCGCAATATCGAGATTCTGATTTTTGACCAGCCATTTGGGATTTTGAACCACTGCGCGTCGGTAAAAGCTAAACGACATTCGTATTGTACGGAAAAATTAGAAGTTGAAACATAAGAATGCTCTTGAATCAAATCAAAAGAACAAAAATAAATTAGAAATGGGATGATTTTTGTTTCCTGGCAACTAACTGTAACCTCAACTTAAGGATTATCATATATCTTCCAATTAGATATGTGTGACGTTCGGTCAGTCAGAATTATTGAGCAATAAAATAAGCCGTACAATACTTTTGTTTTAACAATTTATGTATGTGTTTTATGTAGACATGGCTTTGTTATCCTCGTTACAATTCCTTTTCGTAAGAGATACAGAATCATTCGTCAAGGAGTAGAGCAACATTGGTCCGAAAAGAATCAAAATTTTCTACATAATAACATGAATTTTGTTCACATTTCCCGTCACGCCTTTGCAAATCAGCAAGAATGTCACTTCAAGCACAACAGTCCTGTAATCTATTTGACTGGTAATCAAGAATAAAACTCGCCCGCCCATCACTTTTCATTGTTCTCGATCGCCGTAGATCCTTATGCTTGTTGTATCGATTTGAACTGTGCGCGGGCGCATGCTTTGTTATCTTTATTGGCTTACACGCAAGAGCGAGTAGGTGTCGCGTGATTTAAATATGCCGCGCAACACGCTACAATTTCTTCGATCGCGTGTAAAACCAATCTTGCAAAGTATTCTTTATATTCCCATTCGGAAGTTATCAATTATCCAAGTGTCACACTATTTTATTTTCTGCGTATTATTCCAAAGAACTAAATGACTGGGATCATTTTACGCATAATCGAATACTACTGGTGTTCTAAAAAAATTTTTGACGCTTGCATTCTAATTTCTAATGATTACTAGAAATCAGAAATCCCAGAAATGAGAAATTTTAGAAATAAGAAATCCTAGAATTCGAAATCAATTATCTATCTTCGTCATCAGGAAATGATGAAAATTTACTCAATCAAGAAATTAAATGCAACGTTCTGTAAAAATAGGAATCCCTTCTTGCTCCGCTGGGATCTAAACCCGGGATCCCTCATTATCCAGAAGAATGCTCTCCCAACTGGGCTACGGAGCAGTCCCTATGCAGTTGTATTTAATTTCTTGATTATTGATTCTCTGATTTCGGCTTGATTCCACTCCATCCTTCAAATATTCCTGTACACACAAATGGCAATTTAATATTAGGTTATCATTTTTAAATAAGAATAAGAATTTCTCTAGGCGAACTATTTCTTATAGGTTTGCCAAAATGGCTAAATTCTAAAATACCTGAACATAGAAATGCGATTTTCAAGTATCTTAGAGTCCCATAAGTTATGTGGAGTATTATATTGTTACACATTTTTCTATTCATCAGCAGTGCCTTTTTAGTTCTAACTCAGTATTGAGGTCTTCTGGTTCAAATTTTTTAAACAGAAAATACTTCAATTTGAAAACGCTTCAAGAGCATGTAACAGTCCGTCACATTTCGTTTCATTTCGGACGCGTTCGAAAGAAAAAAAACTGCCCGCTGCGCGGGCACATTCATGGCGCGCTACGCACGTGGCTCGCTTTGCTCGCAGGCTTGAGCGTGCCTAGGAAGCCGGTCATTGCGATCTCGCGCTTCGCGCTCGATAATGTATTTATCTCGCGCTATGCGCTCGGTTTGATTTTCACTCCGCGCTCGGCTTCATACGTGCTTGATTCAGTTTACAGTGTAGCAAATTGAAATTTCCATTGTCTAAAAAGCGTTGTCACGAATAAAACAAAACAAAATTGTCCGAAACGTGAACTTTTCTCTTTAACCTCTAACTCTAATGCATGAGATGTACATAATATCAATTTATATACATCGCGCCGTTTTTTACATTCTCTTCTGAATGAGAAGGTATTGCTGTTATGCGAAAATTAACATTCGCGGATTCAATGAAATCTTCACGTTTCGAGACCCTCTGAATCAGAAAGAATGGTTTTTATCAAGATATCTGTCTGTCAGTCTGTTTGTCTGTAATCTGTTTGTCTGTAATCTGTATACTCGATAACTTTCGAAAAAATGACATTATTAGATTGTGCTTTGGCACATTTTTTTCTTCATCCGGAAAAGAAACGACGAGTTCGTTAACCAGCTATTTTGGATGAAAAACCAAAGAGGGAAAGCATTCTGAACATTTTTCTGTACTGTTTCTACAAGAATCAAAAATTGTAAGTAAAATTTCTCATATCACTTAAAAAGTAAAACAATTTATCCTCATGATTTTTTTTTTGATGAAAGCAAAATTGCCAGAGTTGTGGAATTTTCAATATTCAAAAATATAAACGAAAATGAGGAAAAGAGGTTTCTTCTTGGGAGCCGTGCAAGATCGTTAATAGAACTTTTTAAATTTTCTCGAAAAATCGGAAATTCCATTTTTTTTTTGTTTTAATCATGACAACACTTTTTAAACAATGATAAATTCAATTCACTAGCAAAACTATGCGAGATGTAAATATCAGCGGCGAGTATTGTAATAAGACTCTGAGTAAACTTGATATAAAAAAACATTTCATCCAAAACGAAAAAAAAATTTATTAATCTTCATAGAAGCAGAGGTCTTCAGCAGTTTTGTATTATTTGCAACTCTTTGTATACATCACACTGTAAACTGAATCAAGCACGTATGAAGCCGAGCGCGGAACGCGAGATCCAAATGACGCGCGCCCTAGGCGCACTCAAACTTGCGAGCGAACCGAGCCGCGCGCCCAGCTCGCTATAAAAATGTGCCTGCGTGGCGGGCAGATTTTTTCATTTTTTTTGTGCGATCGAAATTGGAAACCCCGTCATTTTGAGAAAATCCAAGAAGTTGCATTCACGATCTTTTGTAGGGCTCCCAAAAAGAAACATTTTTTCTCTCTGACTTTCTTTTCAATCTTGCGTTATTTGGCTAAAAATGCTCATTTTCGTTTATTTTCTTGAATTTCGGAAATTCCACAACTGGGAAAATTTTGCTTTTATCAAAAAAAAAAAGCATAAAGATAAATTGTTTCACTTTTTACCTACTACAAGAAACCGTACTTTAAGTTTTTGAGTCTTGGAAAAAAAGTCCTGAAAATTTTTAGAATGCTCCCCCACTTTTTTTTATCCAAAACAGCTGGTTAGCAGACTTGACTTGTATTTTTGATCTCCCAAAATGGGTGCCGAAGCAAGATCGAATAGATCATTCTACAAGAAATTGTACTTCCAATTTTTGATTTTTGGAAAAAAGGCCAAAAAAAATTTCAAAAAGCTCTCCTTTCCGATTTTTCATCCAAAAGCGCTGGTTAACGAACTCATTTCTTCTTTTCTGGTTTCAAAAAAGTGGGCCAAAGCACAATCCAATATGATCATTATTCCGAAAGTTAACGAGTATACAGATTACAGACTACATACTTCAGACAGACAGACAGGCAGACAGACATACATACCCCTCCGTAAATATCGTTTTTTCTGACTCAGCGGGTCTCAAAATGTGGAGATTCCATTAAATCCGCGAATGTCAATTTCCGCATAAAACCAATACCTTCTCATTCAGAATGAGAATGTAAAAATCAGCTACAAAAAAATAGATCTCTTTCAGGCGAAAAACTTTTCTCTTCCACTTTGCACAATTTTTACAAACATTCAGTTCTTCTATTTTTAAAGTCATTTTCACGATTGAAATAAAAAGTACGCATCCTATTAAAAACGATTTATGACACACTTGTAGCTATTTTTTATGGAAAACTTTCGTTGTTTATTCACTTGATGCGCATTGAGCTGTTCACTTTAAAAGGTGTTTAAATCCATTATTTCACAACGGAAACAATCGAAAAGAAAACACTACTAGTTGATAAGTAATTGGATTCACAAAAGATTTTGTTGCTATTATTACCAACCGACTTTAAGAATTCTTTTTCCTTTTCCATTAGTGATATTCTAGAATATTACCTTTCCAGTAGTCTAACACTCCATTTTTCATTCCATTTTCTAGTAAAATTTTTATGCGTTGAAAAAGAATTTTATGTGGATGCGAATTTAGGAGTTTAAACCCTGATGAATGGAAACCATTAAAGATTATTTTCAGCATTCATGATACTCTTTTTATTGAAGCCATGGAACACTTACCAGATTTCCATACCTTACTAGCTTTTTTTGCGTCATAAGGCTGTTTACACAACATAAGATATCAACTTGCAGATTTAAGAAATTACGCAAAAAGAAATAATGAGAGTTTTTTCTGGTCTTGAATGTTCATGATCCCAAAATAAATCTTTAGGAATATTATTTTTTAAATTAGAAACATTTTAAACCTGACAAACCTTACTAATTTTCTCTTGCTGTTAAAAATATTTGCAATTCTAATATACCTGTATATTATACACACTTGTATATTGGAACTAGAAATTCGGTATATGATGTCACTATTGAAAGACTGTATATTAAATTAGATTAGATTTCAATTGTGAATAAAGAAACGTAATCTTTTCCTCCAGTTAAATAGGAATTTTGGAATTTTCAATTGAAAGTTTTAAGGAAGCAAACGAATGAGGAACAGGACATACAATCATGTGTGCTCATGTTAGAATTCCAAAAGTGACAGTGAATTTAAGTGAATTCTTCGTTTTCATTTTCAATGCTTATCATGCACTCTGCTTTACCGATCATGAAAAGAATGGTAAAATTTCTTTTTTTAACGTCTAAGAAAACTCGGTTTCAGTAAGTGAATGCTATCCTATATAAGAAATCTCTGATGTCACGCGTAACGCTTTACCGTGTCACATTTGTATCACTGTAGTGTGCGTACTATTTGTGTGACTGGTTATGTGTGTGAATCTGGATAAGGTTTCGTGTCACCAAAGGGCACTCTCGATGTAAAATTCGTCTGTGTGTGATTTTGTATGTGTGCGGAGCAGAAGGCCTCTCATTTGATCGGTTGTTTAGGTTTTAGGTTTTCAGAACAGTGCTAGCTGAAATAAATGCTAACAGCACGTTTTTTTTTGTGCTAAAATTTTTGCAACTCACACGATTTTTCGTGAAATTTTCAGATTTTTTCCAAACACGAAAGTAGAAATATTTTCCAACAACTAGATGAAAATAGTAATTTTTTGCATTATT
>WSXT02201592.1:0-18669 GCA_011762715.2 Neuroterus valhalla | reverse complement strand
ATTTTAAAATAAAAAGATAAATATCTAACTGGAGCACCCTATTTTTCAACCATGAAGGTGAATATTCAAACAAAAAGATTAATTTTCAAACAGAAAGAATAATTTTCTAAAAAAAAATACAATGTTTCAACAAAATAGCCGAAATCCAAACTCCAAAAATAATTATTCTCAACCAAAAATGGAACAGTAATATTTTTAGTTTGAGAAACCAATTTCAAACCAAGCATAAAATTTGTATACTAAAACAAAGGATCTTTAACTGGAGGAGTTGAGTTTTCGAACAGATAAATTAACGCTAGTATTAATATTATTAATATTAATACTAATATTGATAATAAAATACTCAAGTTTTTAATTTTAAGAAATGGATATTTGACTAAATAAATGAAGTTTTTACCAAAACCGTGGGATTTTCAATTGGAATAAAATTACTTATGACAAGAAAAAAAAAACTAAATTTCAAACAAATTATCACATTTTTACACAAAATGATAAAGAATCACATGAAATGGTAAATATTTAACTGGAGTGTTCGGATTTAAAACCTGAAAGACGGATTTTCAACTTAATTGTTTGATAAAAAATTAATTTTCAACCAAAAAATACAATTTTTCAACAAAATGATTGAAATTTGGATCAGAAAAATAAAAAATTTCAAACCAAATTAGAATATTGATATTTTTGTCTTGAAACATTTATTTCAAACCAAACATGAGAGTTTCCAGCTAGATGAATGTTCGAATAAGATGAAAAATGTTTAACTGTCTAACTTGATTTGTTAATCGTTAAGAAGAATTTTTTAAGAAGAATATTAAATTCCGAAAAAAAAGATCATTTATACCAAAAATCGATTTTTCAACAAAATATGTGGAGTTCCAACGAAACAATTGAATTTTCAATTCAAAAAGACCAATTTTCACCGAATCGACGAATTTCGGACTAGGAAAGATCCATTTTCTACTAAAAATGAAACAGTTGAATTTTCGGTTGGAAAAATTGGTTTTCAACCAAAATTATGAATCTTTAGGTGAATCTTTTAGGTGAATTTAGATGAATCTTCAACGAGAATATATGTACATAAAATCTCAAAGAAATAGTTTAATTTTGAAATTCTCAAAAAAATATTTAATTTTGAAATTCAGAAATCATTGTTCAACTAAATACTTGAATTTTCACCAAAAAGGATGGATTGATTTTTAGCAAAGTAGTTACAATTTCAACCAGAGGTGAATTTTGAATCGAAAAAATGCAACTTTAACATGAAAATTTAACTGATTTCTGATTCTATACAGATGCTTGTCATCTTCACAAGGGAAAAATTCGCCATAATATTCTAGCTTATAAGGAAATCCGTTTGCATTTTTTTTACGTTCCTGTGGATGCTCAATGCCAACTTTTTCATTAATCAGCTCAAAAAATTCAATGGAACTTGTGTTTAAAAATGGTTTCTTCATTAAATTCGAATTTGTTCAGTTCAAATTTGTTAAGTTCAAAATGTATCTTAGGAACAGTTGAATTTCGCTCTCTCAAAATTCAAGTTAATCATTTCTTCAAATGGGGGAAAATCAAAAAGTTAGAATTATTCGAATTCGAATTGAATAGAAGGGAAGTATTTAAGAACATTATTTTTTTATTCATATGAATTGAAATAATATAAATATGAACTATTCACGATATTTTGTAAGCCAACATTTGAATCAGATCTGCTTCTTGGGGCTTAAAATAGATAAATATTATTTCATTATTATTTTTCTCATGTATTCGCGCTCCTAGTCTATATATAAGATTTATTTTTGGTGAATAAACACAATGTCTTGATTTTTCTATTATACCTATGTTCATAAATGTTTTTCATGATGCAAAAGATTATAATGGGAATAAAATATTGCTTTAAATTCATCTAAAATAAGGAGTGTGCGACAAGTTGGAAGCACAATACTCGAACGGGCCAATTCAAGCTTCTGACACTTCGAGTCGACCCGAACCTGAGTTCGATCAGTTTCGAGCTGGGCCAAGTAAATTCAAAGGCTCGAAAATTACGGGTTTATGGCTACCCGGAAATGTCGCGATTGCAAAAAGGTCCACGCAGTCGTTTCGATGTATGCACCAGAACTTATTCTCGAGTATTGAAAAAGTTTAATTACTTTATACCAAGTTTTTCATGGATTTCTCCTGAAATTAGGCATAGCCTAAAGTCGAAATTCCATAAACTATTAGAGTATTGCGTGTAATACTGAAATTGGTTTTCCGCACAACAATATGAGCGTTCCAAAATTTTAGTATGTAAAGTTTCTTATCAGGATGAAATTTGGATAATTTGACAATATGTATATTCAAATATTGTTATATAAAAATCCGCTCGTACTGTGCATATGCAAACACCTTTTATGTTTAAAAATACATTCTTTCAATATTTATACTGTCTTTTCAATACTTCAATTTCGTTATGTTATAGTCTCACTTTTTTTTAGCTTTTTAGAAACAATCTGGGCGGTAATAAAACTTTATAAAACAAAAAATAAAAGTTAAATTATGAAACTTGTAGTTTTCAATTATTATGAAAATAACGGTCAATATTATAAGAAAGTCGAAATTCCTAATTGGTTTAGGATTCTAGTAAATTTCGAGTACTTGAAACTTTTGAGAATCTGGAACAATTCAAGTACCCGAAACAATTCGAATTCTCGAAATCAGCCGCTACTCGAAATTTTCGGGTTCTCGCAAGTTCTAGCATTCTCGAGCCCGCCTCGGCTTGGCCCGAAAAAGTAGAGCACAGACGCTGATTGCTGTCTCCATCTACTCTCTACCTCAAGTTCTGTAGCGCTTATTCTGATTTATGAGATCTAGAGGCTTCAACAAGTTCTGGTCGTCACTAAAGCATCATAAGTAAAGAGATTATGGTTAGGGTCCTGGTAACACAGGGTAATCGGGGATTTCAACTGCCATGGTAAAAACGAAGATTGTCCTCTGGGGATCATAATATGGCTATTCGAGACACTCATATAACGTTTTCTTAAATCGACATTTCTCTTCACAAGGGCATTTTCAAATTCAAAAGAAGAGAAATATCTATTAGTTCCCGCTTTTTAGGTAACTTCACTTGTTGCAAACGACTCGCGTTGGAACGGGATCATTATACGATCTTTTTTGGGCTTCTTAATCCATTTTTTAAGTCAAATACAGATACTTCAAGTGCAATCGAATTTTTTTGATATTATTCACAATTCAGGAGCAAGAAATCTTTTTTTTTATTCAGGGCACAGTCTCCTGCTAACATTTATATCAGCCCCATATCTGACTACTGAAAAAGTAGTCGCTTGCAAGCTCCACTTCGAGAATGAGCAAATCCGTCGGGCGGCGCGTCAATCGTGCTGTTCCAGAAAAGCATAGGTCTTATGTGAAAACCAATAATTAATATTAAATAAAAACATTCTCGACTATTTTAGTTTGCAAAATTAGGACCAACAGTTCTTGCAGGGGTAATTGACATTTAAAAAATATGAAACTCATTGAAGTCTAAAGATTATTGAAAAAACATTCTTAAAGTGCTATAGATCGCTGTATTCTCAAAATTGCACATATTCAAAGCAACATTTGAGAGCGTTAAACAATTTATATCCATAATATTTTATTCATTCTTATAGCACTTGAATATATAATTATTAATATTATAACTTCATACATGTTTGTTAGTAACAATAGGTATACGACATGTAGAAATAAGCATGTGTTTTTTAATGAAATATTTAGTAAGTTAAATGGAACTTGGAACCCTTATAAAAAAATAAAAATCCGATGAGAAAAAGGAATACTATAATAAAAAATTTGACCAAATAAAATTATAATATAACAATAATATAGAATTCGAATCGGCCCTATATAACCAGCTAATTAAAATTTTGGTGTAAAAATTTTTCTATATAATTCAAACACACAACTTTTTGTTACAAAATACATCTCATGCTTCGCTCGCAAGTTTGAGCGCGCGACTTTCGGATCTCAAGCTTCGCGCTCGAAGGTAAATTCACTTCGCGCTCCGCGCTCGGTTATGAATTTACCTCACGCTACACATTCGGCCTTTGTACCTCCCTACAGTTGTATAAAAAGCTTGTGAAACTCAAAAGCGAAATGTCAACTACTTTAATTTGTTGGGTGTGAATTCTCTTTTGTTAAAGCTTCTCCGGCTTCAACGAATACATTCTCATCGCGTGTCTCGTGCTGCGCACTGCCTAATCTTTTTCAGATGTTGTATAGTTTTTCTAGAAATTCGATGAACAACTTTTCTCTATCAATCTTCTTTGTTAACCTTAGTCATTTTTTCAAAAATTTTATTATTTCAGTTTTATAGTTATCTTTCCCGATTGAAGTGAAACATACATATCCTGTTAAAGAAGTTGATAACACATTTAGAGATGTTTTCCTGGTAAAGAACTTGCGTCTATTTGATTTTTCCCAAGCTTGTGTCAATTGACCAAAAGTTCATTTTTTCATTTTTTATATGCTTTTTTATAAATGAAGCAAAAACTACTTGTCCTATCAAAAAGTTGATTCTATCAAATTTGTAGATCTTTTTTTTGTGCACAATTTTAGTTCATCTACATTTTCCCGTACCTCAAATAGTTTGACCAAAAAATTAATCTTTCTATTTCTCACTATTTTTTGTGCAACCAAAATTTGAATTTTCGATTTTTTGAGAAAACTCGAAGAGTTTTAAAGATCATCCCGGAGGGCTTCCAAAAATGAAATTTTTCTTTCTTCAAAATTCTTTTCATATCTTGCGTTGTTTGCGTGAAAATTCTCATTTTCGTTTGTATTTTCGAATTTTGAAAACGTCACAACTCTGACAATTTTGTTTTTATCAACAAAAAAAATCATGGGGATAAATTGTTTCACTTTTTACCTACTACAAGAAATCGTACTTACAATTTTTGAGTCTTGGAAAAAAAAGTCCAAACCAATTTTCAGAATTCTCCCCCTCTTTTATTTTTGATCTAAAACAGCTGGTTACGAACTTGACTTGTATTTTTGTTTCTTCAAAATGGGTGCCAAAGCGCGATCGAATATCATCATTCTTTCGAAAGTTATCGAGTTCACACATTATTTTTCATTATTTTCTGTGCGATCAAAAATGGAATTTTCGATTTTTTGAAGAAATTCAAAAAGTCGTATTCACAATCTTGTAGGGCTCCCAAGAAAAAACATTTTTTTCTCTCTGACTTTCTTTTCAATCTTGCGTTACTTGGCTGAAAATTATGATTTTCTTTTATATTTTTGAATTTTGAAAATGCCACAACTCTGAAAATTCGGTTTTTATCAAGAAAATTTATAAGGATAAATTGTTTGACTTTTTACCTTCTATAAGAAACCGTACTTACAATTCATCAAATCCGCGAAAGTCAATTTTCATATAAAACCAGTACCTCCTCACTCAGAATGAGAATGTAAAAAGAGGAGAAAAGATAGAATGAATTAAATGAGTAAGGGAAAATTCGCAAAATCCACAAATTCAGTATATTTTTCTAAAATGCACAACTATAAATAACATACAGTATTGGTTGTTTGTGTTCAAATATAGGGAATAATGAAAGGTGTCATTTTCCAGGAAATATATCATTTTTTAATCAAATCTTGAAAACGTGAAAAAAATATTTTCTGGAAAATCGCACCTGCTTATTCTTCCTAATATTTTTGAAAAGTTTGTGCTAATATAAGAAAAGCATCCCATAAGCTTTATGAGGGCTAAACCATTTTTGAGGCCAAGAGGGTTTTTTTTCCTAAAAATTAAATTCTTGAATTCCCCTCGCAAACAATGTAAGGTATTGCAAAAGAGCAAGGAGTAATTTTCATAGAACGTTTTCAGACTCGCAAAGTTTTATCTCATCCATCGCTTGCAAGAAAAATTAGAAAATTCGATTTTATGAAGAAAAAATTCTCCTGTCAACAAAAATTATTTAGCCTGCATGAAACTCACAAGATATCTTTCTCATAAAAGTAAAATATCATCAAATAATTAGAAGAAATAGTTTTTTTTTTTTAAAACGACCTCTCATATTTTTAGAGAAATCGCCGCGATTTCATTAATTTTAAATCTTTTCTATATTTTTCAGTGGTTTAAAAAAAAAGACAGTAAACGCTATCAAAAACAAAAAGAATGCAATAAATATCTCAATTAGGTCAGAATTGGTAGAGGATAAAATATAAATTTGGAGTTTTTGAAAACCAAAACACAAAATTCAAATAAAACTTCGTAGAAAATTTTTCTTTTGCAAATTTAGAAACAAACATATCGCCTAATTTTCTCTAAAAAAACGCATTTTAAACAACATACATTTTTTGAAGCAATTGAATATTTATTTTTATAATATAATAAATAATTCTTGTTGAAGTTCTTTAAAATTCCTTAGAATAATAATAAACTCTGACATTACTTTTGTATAAAGGAAAAACACCGACATTTCCTGTGCTGTTAACTTATATGTTCACAAAAAACTCGACCACATTGTAATGTATAATCCTGCCGAGGAATTGCATTTTCCCATCCGAGAAAAGACGTTCTGAATCTAAAGGAACTGAAATGGGAGTTCGCTTTATTTTGCAGAATTTGAATCTCGGAATACAAAAGGGATACACGACCTGCCCTTGTAACGACCCATATTTAGCGTATCAAAAGGTACACGGAATCACACAGCATTTCGTTATTACCACGAAAAGCCATAGAATAAATTGAAAACCGCTATTTTATTATTTTAAGAGTTTCGACACATAAGACTCAATGATTTCCTGGAACAGGACGAATGAGGCGCTATCTGGTGGCTAGCGGATGAGTTCACTCGTAATGTGGAACTTGTAAGCGACAACAGCTGCTGTACAATCAATTTTTTTATTTATATCAACAGCACCATCCAAGCACTAACTTCGTGCATTCTGCTTAACTTCAGTGATCGGACGGGAACTGGGTTTTTGAGCGTTGGTTCATGACATGTACTCATATTAAATCAAATCAAATTTCTTCGTTACGGAGCAAAGTAAAAGTAATTATCACAAATTGTTGATATTGTAGGAGAAAATTTGCCTAATGAAACTATGCATTTGGAAAATTATTTCTCCAAACCCAAGCATATAATATTCTAGGGACACGATTTTATCAACTTTTTCATTTTCACCCAATACTTTTAATTTGATACTTCTGCCGGAAACTCTTTTAGTTCTAGAGTCAAGATCAAAGCAATATCCCCTGACATATTATCGGAAGTTGAAACAAGAACGCATTAAATTTCCAACGCGATTTAAAATTCCCATTTATTTGTCTTATCATCTCAGAAATACCAAAAGCTGTCAAAGCAGAAAAGAGTTGAATGCCCGCAGATCGGAAGATAGAAGTTGTTCATTCCAGCAAGGAGTGAAAGGAAAACAGGGGGAATGAAGAAAGGATAGTAAATGTGAGGATGAAGGAAACTAAAGCAAGATGGGATAAGAAAACTTGGGCGGTCAGAAGATTGACCTGAAGTTAGTTCAATGCAGTTCAATGTGTTTGAGGTAGATAAAACTTTCAGTATAAAGTTACTTCTTTTGACAAGTTTTGGCCAATCCATTCAACTTTACTTTAGGATCTGCTCTCTTAACTTTCCTAACTGTACAATCAAAATCTTCATATAAAAAGGATTAAGCGCGGCATCTATAGCATTAGTACTATTTTCAATCCATTTGCCAAAGTTAGAATCAGAGCCATAATCAGTCCTCTTTGAAATATAAGATAGATCCTTTACACCTAAATTTTAGTAAGCAAATATCAAGACAGGTTCCTTAAATTATAGGATGGTTCGCAATACCCTTTCGGCGCTTGAGTCTTATTTGAAAATAAGGATGTCACGAACCTCGACATTTTTAGTTCGTTGAAGCACAGCAGCTGGGAAAGTATCGTTTCTCGATATTCCGGAACATAGAATATATTACTCTTGATGACTTTGCTGGAACTCTGAACACCTTTGTCATCACTTTTGTCCATTGCTAATAACGTATGGAGTAACTCCTGAAACAGAGATAATATATTTAAATTACCTTACACTATTTTGACTACGCAAATTAAATTTTACTATTCTTCACCTGGTACGCCTTCAGTGCAAGATGCAATCTTCGAGAATAAAAATGGGTCTTTTTCTTCTCTATGGACAACAATTCGTAATATTGCTCCATTTGTCTCTGCACGAGATGAAATATCTCTGTTGATATTGTCTCACTGAAAAATTAGTCAAGTGAAATTCATGGTAGAAATCTAATGGTTTTTGTCATTATTCGGAAGTTGCTGAGAAAATCGTTTAGTCTGATTTTCACATAGGCACTTCATCATTCGAATTCGAAGGCTAGAACACGAAAGGAATTGCAGAACGGTTTTTTTTCCAGAGCTACGAATTTTTTTCCAAGCATCGTGAAAAAGCCGTGATGCGTTAAACGAGTTTGTAAACTATCGAAAACCCGTTCAGAGTCGTGAGAATAATGCGAATGAAACCTACCTCACGTATTTCACATGAAACTTGTAATGTCGATTGAACTCCATAAAGAAACGCATTGCCCAGAGGTAGTAACTTGCATCCATCTGTGATCCTGCATTTGTGCTATTAATGCACGATCTGGCGTATCTCATCACGGGGTTGTAGGCACCTTAATAAATGTTAAATTGAAGACTTGAATAATTGATTCTATACAATCTTAAATTATTATTCTAAATAATAAGTTAAGCCAGTTTTTTCTCCAAAAAGACCTTGATTTGAGCCAAAACAATATATTTGTTTAATTTTTGAATCCAGGGCTAGCTTAGGCCATCATTTGAGATTAAAAATAAAACTTCCCTTAAAATTTAATTAGTTTTCTTTCTGAGGGAAGATTGATACTCCCTTTGATTCTTAGTAATTTTCATTTCCTCTGGACGCAAAGTTGAATGCGCTTAAGATAACAACAAAAAAAATCACCATTAAGAAACTCGACGCAGAATTCCTTCAGGAATAGCCTCACACTGTAAGCGGAAATGCGTTCTCCTGCCGTATCCGCCATGGCTAACCTATTTTTCGCTCTCTTCACCTTCACCTGAAATCAATCGAGTGAAACGAACGTTAATGTTCAGTCTACGAAAAAAGTTACTAGTACCATTTTCTCTCTGACATCAATCATATTTTTTATTTTTGGTGAATAAACTATCCAATAAACTAAAAATTTTGATTTTCCACTTTTCTTCTTACTTTTTATACAGCGCAAATAATTTGATGCAGGAGTTTTTGGCCACCTTATCTCTCACAACATTATGTTCACGAGAGTACTCCACTTCTAAGATTTCCTCAAATCTCAAAATCCGATCAGCATAAAAGAACATTCTCAAATTTGCGAAATTACCTGGGATCTCTAGAATACACTCGAATTCTTGAAACGAGTCCTAAAATCCTTGAAAATCTGAAAAGCACTTGATTAATTCAGGTCGCTTCAAAATTCTAAAAAATTGAATCTAAATTGATGCTGAATTAAAAACAAGCAACTTTTTCATATTCCATTCTTAAGGAAAAGTTCATCTTCTCCTTAACAGGATCAACAACAACTTTTAACTTTCGGAAGAAAGTTTAATTGAAAACCACATTTTATCTTGCGGACCTATTTGTCAGGTAAATCAACCTAACCCTCCTTATTTTCTACGGAAAAGGGTGTGACCCACTTACCAAACAACATCAACCATCTTAAATTTTAATACAGACTCGAAGAGAAACGTACGTGTGAGGGAAAATCTTACAGACCTGCCATTCTGGCTTGAGCTTTTCCTTTAAAATTGCTCAAATATCAAGCATTTCGATTTAGACATTTAAATAACTATTGAAACTTTCGATTTCAAACAAAATTATATTTATATTTTATATAATATTATTATTTTTATTATTATATCATTTTATATTTTTATGATTATATTAGACACGTCTGTCGAATGAAGAAGAAGAAATAGTAAACATCATAAGGATACCCAATCGGAAAAATATTGTAAAATGTTGGAAAATTTGATTCAAAATATTTCTACGAATTTGACACATTCTAAATTGTTTAATTCAATCTAAATCACTATTAATCCTTTCATACTGGAACTCCGTACACTTTCTCCAATTTCGAATCTTTGTTTGAAATTTAAAATATTTTAATTCTGAAACTTTTGATACAACCCTTAATTCGATAATAAGAAAGCACGTAAAAATAATTTAAAAAAACGATTACACAATAATTAAATCTGCCGGCTGCGCGGGAACATTCTCATCGCGCGCTTCTCTCGCAAATTGAGCGCGCCTAGGGCGCGTGACCTCCGAATCTCGCGCTCCGCGCTCGGTTATGAATTTACCTCGCACTACGCGCTCGGCCTTTGTACTTCCCTACAGATGTATAAAAAGCTTGTGAAACTAAAAAGCAAAATGTCGACTACTTTAATTTAAAGAGTGTGAACTCCCTTTTGTTCAAGCTTCTCCGGCTTTAACGAATACATTCTCATCGCGTGTCTCGTGCTGCGCACTCGATCAAAGTTTGTCCAAAACGGTGGAGAAGTTTTGTAGCCTAATTTTTTTCCACATGTGTAGTTTTTCTAGAAATTAGGTTTTTTATTTTTTATTTTATTTTTTACGATTGAAACAAAAACGACGCGTCCAATCGGAACAATTATAACAAACTTACAGATATTTTTCGGGTGAACAACTTTTCTCTATCAATCTTATGTATTACCCTTAGTGTTTAAAAAAAAAATGTATTATTCCATTTTTATAGTTATCTTTCCTGATTTAAATGATAAATACATATCCTGTTAAAGAAGTTGAAAACACTTTTAAAGATATTTTCCTTGTAAAGAAGTTGCGTCTGTTTGATTTTTCCGAAGCTTGTGTCAATTGTCCAAAAAATGAATCTTTGTATTTTTCACTATTTTTTGTGCGACCTTAATTTGAATTTTCGATATTTTGAGAAAACTCGAAAAGTTGTCAAGATCATCCTGGAGGGCTCCCAAAAATTAAAAAATTTTTTCTTCAACATTTTTTTCATGTCTTGCGTTGTTTGCGTAAAAATTCTCATTTTCGTTCAGATTTGAGAATTTCGAAAATTTCACAACTCTGACAATTTCGTTTTTATCAAAAAAAAATCATGAGGATAATTTTTTTCACCTCTGAAACAAAGCATCATCGAATATGATCATTCTTTCAAAAGTTATCGAGTTCACAGGTTATTTTTCATAATTTTTTGGGCGACCTAGATTTGAATTTTCGATTTTTTGAGAGAACTCGAAAAGTTGTCAAGATCATCCTGGAGGGCTCCCAAAAATTAAAAAAATTTTGTTCAAAATTTTTTTCATGTCTTGCGGAGTTTGCGTAAAAATTCTTATTTTCGTTCAGATTTGCGAATTTTGAAAATTTCACAACTCTGACAATTTCGTTTTTATCAAAAAAAAATCATGAGGATAATTTTTTTCACCTCTGAAACAAAGCATCATCGAATATGATCATTCTTTCAAAAGTTATCGAGTTCACAGATTATTTTTCATAATTTTTTGAGCGACCTAGATTTGAATTTTCGATTTTTTGAGAAAACTCGAAAAGTTGTCAAGATCATCCTGGAGGGCTTCCAAAAAGAAAAATTTGTTTCTTCAGACTTTTTTTCATATCTTGCGTTATTTGGCTAAAAATTCCCATTTTCGTTTATTGGAAAAAAAGTCCAAAAAAAATGCTCAAAATGTTCCCCCTCTTTGATTTTTCATCCGAAATAGCTGGTTAACGAACTTGAACTGTCTTTTGGGTCCCTCAAAATGTGTGCCAAAGGGCAATCTAATCCGATCATTCTTTCGAAAGTTATCGAGTACACAGATTACAGACTACAGAATACAGACCGACACCTTCGAAAAAAACATTTTCTCTGACTCAGGGGTCTCAAAACGTGGAGATTTTATCAAATCTACGAAAGTCAATTTGCACATAAAGCCAATACCTTCTCATTCAGAATGAGAATGTAAAAACTGCATTTACTTAATAACGAAGCCTATGATATCATTACAGTAAAAATCCTTACAACTTTTAAAACCATTGCGACACAACAAATTTTGCAAAACAAAAAATGCAGCTGTTTTGTCAAATATTAATCTGATAATATAAATAACCCAGCAGAAAATTCCTCTCTCGAATCAAGCGTGAGAATACCTCAATTTCGCACATTTTTTCAACTTAAACCCATGAAAGTAGTAACTTTTATATAAAACAAAAAAAAAAGTGAAGAAGAAAGGGTTAATAAAAAAAGTGCAAACAAATTCTTTAAGAAGTGGAAGAAGTGTCTTGCTGGCGACTTGAAAATAAATGCTAAGCGGTATGGAGCGGAAAGCAACAGTGAAATAAACTTAGCGGAGTTTAAAAAGTAACAATAAAGTAAGCTTAGTGACTTTGAGAATGTAACCCACGGGATTGCACAATCGGTGGTTATTCCGAGTGAAATATATGACGACCATAATGAAACGCGAAATGGATCCGCTTGAAAGTTCTTCCGGTCCCGACGAAGATGCCTCCAAAAGGAGACGGTAATACCGCTGGAAAAACTTGGGGTTTGAGTTGACCCACTTTGAGATGCTCCAAGCCGTTAGAAAAGTGCGGACTCTAATTACCCAAGAACAGATCTAATTAACAGCAGTATATTCCTACGAATTCAACCTCTCGTCGCTAATGAAACTTATCGTGAATATCGCACTTCTAATTGAATTTTTCCCGTTAAAGTTAACGGCAAAAAGCAAAATACTCGAGAAGCAAATTTGCAGTTTCTTCAACTGTAATTTTCCTCTCATACCTTTTCCGTGCCAAACTCCAGAGCCTCGATATTCTGATAAGGCTTGTGGCAAATCAACTGGTTTTCTCCGATTGCCTTCATGTTCTGCACGACGTAAGTACCCCCGAATCTTGAGTGCCTGCGAGAATATAAAATGTTTCTTAAAAGGAGTTTTAAACCCTGACTGAAGATTAGAAATATATGGGTGAAGAACGAAATTTCAGTATTTGAATAAAAGTGAGGATTGAAATTTCATTCTCCAAGTAAATTCTCTTTTTCCTAACTAAATATTTACTTGCTAATTAAAAATTAAGTTCATGGATCAATGACACAGCCCTAGATTGAGACGTAATCCTTTCAAAATTTAACGGTAGTAGGATCGCTTGGTGTTTGTATCCAGGGCTGATTAGTTAAGCGTAGTGTGTTAAAACAACTAAAAAGAATTGAAGTAATCTGTAGCAATTTTAGGATTAGGCGCTTCAAGCTTCCATGAAGTATCCGACCTGCATTTCTTGTAATATTTTATTCAAAACCGAATTGGGAATTTTCTCCATTGATAAGTCCGTCATACGCGATTTTTCCTTTATCTCAAAAAGCTTCACGGCAACACTTCATTATCTTTAGATTAAGATGAATTTGTATGATACGGAAAAGTCTAAAAAACGCAGGTGTTTATTAAAGGAAGATGGATGCAATATCTCCTGGATTGAAAAGCGGACAATAGATTGCAATCACAAATGGATTTACGACCTCGGCATTAACGGGAAAAGGAGAGTTGATCCTATACTCATTCTCCTTTTGTAAACAAAATTTAAAAAAGAAACTGGGTGCTCATGCAATACACTGTTTCAAAAATTGGGTCATATCCATTACATTTCACGCCGTCGAGAGAAATACGGATTCCCAAGGGTTACTTGCAAGTAACCACACAACCCATTTTTCTGTCATGCTTGTTGCCAACCTTTATTTCTTTCAACATTCAAACGAGAGTTACTTTGTCCCGAGTTTGTGTCGCGATCTAGTTACGGTTACTTTATCACGAAAACAGCTAGTCTTTTATTTAAAAAATTTACTGTGCAGATATTTCTGGTTAAAGTGTGTCATAATTTTATTTTATGAAATTGGATTTCTTATACACAAACTTTATTCACAATTTATTGATCAATATGAAAGTATTTTAAATCTTACAGACTTGGAAAATAAAGTTTTTATAGCAGGTAAATGGTTCCGTTTCATTGGTATAAGTAAAACATTAATATTGGAGATTTGCCTTGAGCTTCGAGTATTAAACATCAGATCGATAGCGGAGAATTTCAAATAAAATGAAGGTAAATGAAATAGGTAGAACCGCAATTTCTTCAGCTACCGTTTAGCGTCAGAAGTACGTTACTCTTAATGCAGAACCAAAAAAGGTCCTAATTTTCTACTATAATGATTAATTAACCTAATTAAGATGTACTGTTCTTCTCTCTAAAAAAATATTAAACAAGAATACCTTGATCCCGCGTATTTCTTTACTTTCTCTATTTTCTGTCTGCGTTCCTTTTCTCGAATAGCTGACAATTTCGCTTCGTCTTGTTCTTTTTCTATAGTACTGCGCTGCGTCCCAACAGTAGCCAATTTACTTGGATTCTGCTCACGCAACATCAAGGCTATTATCTACAATAAAAGAGAGTTGAAAATTGCATACAATTTTCGGAAACCTTTCTCAGCTTTAATTCATTCAATGTTCCTTATGACATTTTGATAGACAAATATAACTACCTCTAAAATTTGCATGTGATAATGCTGCTCGCCTCTGTTACTAGCAATGAAAAGCAGAAGGTCCACAGTGCCAGACGAGTTGAGAGCAAATAGTAACTGCAATCATATCGAATTGTTAATGAAAGTTTAAGTTCACTGAGGTAAATTCAAATGCAGTTTTAAATCAATACCTCGTCATGGACGGTTGCATCGTTGTCCGCTCTTGTATCATTATCAGCGGGTGGAACTTGCAAGATATTTCTGATAAAGGTGAGGATTCGTTCAATTATTATTTCGTTCTCTTCTCCCCTTTCTGCGGTGTCCTGCGAAAGTTGGATTTAATAACGATGAAATCTTGCCATTCATTTATAAGAAGTAATATTCAGGGCGTGACTTAAAAAAGTAACGAATCGTGAATGTATCTTTGATATCAGGGTTCTGAATTACTTACAATACTCAATAGTTTTCCAAGATGATCCCTAATTGTGTTCCACACTCCTTCATCTGTTAAAGCAACTTTATAGCCTTGTAAGTGCGAAACAATGTCTTGATAGAGCGTTCGTGTAACTTTTTCGGTTGGCAGCTCTTCATTGTAAAACATCAAAGCCGGACTAGTTAAATTAATCATTAATCTGGAAGAAAATTAATAGTTTATTGAATTAATTGTTCCCTGATTTCAATATGCAAAAATAACCAATGTCGTATTGAGTAAATATGGAACGAAGATTTTTAATGAATAATGCATTAGCATGAAACATTTTGTATCGATTCAATTTCATTAGCAATTCACAAACGTAAATAATAATTTGTCACTATTGAGAACAGAAGCTCATAATCTCTTTCAAAGTCATTTCGACTTGTAAATTCTGTTCTAATGATTAATTAACATTAATATTACCGCAAGAGTACGTCCCAGAGTTCCTTTTTGTCCGAATGGTCGACGAATATTTTGATAAGATCTGTTTGGACAATTTTGGAATGTCCAAGATATCGACGAACAACGTGAGTGCTATCATCTCTTCTTAAATATTTTATCAGGTCTTTTATGACCTCTGAAAAACACAATAGTAAATGGTTTCACTTGACCTTGTAACCTCAAGGTCTGAAATTACTAATTATAGACGGTTCGTTAATTCCGTAAGTACTTACCCATGCAGTTTTTATCCAGATGATACTTGTGGCCATCGTAATAACCGAGGGCATCACAAGTTGCTGCTAGTTCAGCAGAAATGTATGGAGTACACTCCGTCATTTTGATAGTTTGTGGACTAAGTTGACGTTAATTTTAAGTTAATCTGATGATTAACTAGAAGCTCTGAAAAATAGAGCAGAGATTTATAAATTCCCTCCTATTATTAAAAATAGGTATTATGGAATATAAATGTAAAGAAGTGGAATAAATGTATTCAAAACTGTTTTTTTTTTATCGGTTTCTCATTTGAATGCTTTACTGAAATTAGAAGAGAAGAAGTAAATAGAGAAATAACCGCACAAATGTATATCAAAATATAAATTCAAAACAATACTCAATCATGTAGAATTCAGTATATTGTAAACATTCTTAAAATCCGGGCCGCGGCAGATTTTTTCTGATTTCTCTAAAATAATTCCTTAACCAGTAATGGACAAAAATTAACATCTTAAATTAATTCTTAAAATCATTACTTGAACTACTGATATACGAAAAATGGCAAAAAAAGTTAAAAATGAGACAATAATTTTTGCATGCAGAAAATAAGATACAATTTTCTTGCACGAACTGTAGTTTAAAAAAAATATTTATTCATTTTTTCAATTATTTCTATCATAAAAGAATGTATTCCTAGATGTTATATGTGCTTAAGTCGTTGTAAATCTATTCACAGTGGTATAAAAAGTAAAAAAAATTAAAATTTGTAAAATAAACAATTATTAGAGGTTAGAGATCTTCACTATAATTAATACTGTCCATGTAAATTTGAAACTACACACTCTTCATAAGAGCGAAGTAGAAAAGCTAAAATTATCACAATCGTTTGAGCTAAAACATAAAAATTCATGGGTCATCTAAAATCAGTGAAGAAAAAAATGCTAAAATCGAATAATATCTTCTGTTCTCTTTTTTTAATTTACAACTCAAAATTTTGAGAATCCCAAAAAAATATTTAGCTCATTTAGCCTTTCCTGAAAATATGCACAAACATGCTTTTCGGATTGAAATAAATGGACCCTTGGTTAGGGAAAATATGAAATTTCTCCAGCTTGAATAAAAGAAACATGTTATTATTTCACATTCATGGAAAAGAGGTTTTGTAGTGTGTTAAAAAGGTTCTAAAATTGTGAAAAAAAATGCAAAGATCCTAAATCACGAAAAAGTTCTTGTCTGAAAAAGTTAAATAATCAAATGTTTCTTTGGTTCAAACTTAAAAACTTTTTGCACATTTTCAACAATAACAAAATTGTTACGGAAAAAAATTCATATCTTCCATTTTTTATCGTCGAATACTAGTAAAAAATTTAAACATAACGAATAAGTCAAGATTTCTGAACTAATTGAGAGCATTTTGAACTTGAAATCGTCAAATTGTGCCAGCTTTAAATTTTGTTTTTATTTTTATCGAATTTCAACCTATCATTTTTTTCCCTCAGCTCAAAATATTCCATTTAATTGGGTATTCAACTTTGTACATTTTAACTTTCACATTTCCAACATACTTCAAAATGTTTCATCTTCAAATTCTTTTTATCGTATACCTTATTTATTCATGGATAATTTATTTACGTGCTTTGATTTCTTCAATTATTATTTAATAACACGTCAACTTACTAATTCCAAAGAATTTCCCGCGTAAATCAAATATTTTACTTTCAAAGATCTTAGATCCAAAAATAAAAGGAGAATTTCTGGAAAAAAGGGAAATGAAGAAGAGAGGGGAATACTGTGCACCTTGCAATGATAAAAACAGTTTTGATTTTTTTTTTAATTTACTATTTGAATTTTGGAATAAATATATTCCATGAAGTTACACTATGCAGGAACATTGGTGAATTAAATTAAATCTGACTTCCCAACTAGGAATAAACTATAATAACTTATAATTTATACATTTCGTTCTTTTTTACAACTTTTTATTTTTCCTGTTTCACTATTTGATAATGTAATTAGAACAATTAAAACATGAAATTTCTGTATGAAGACCTAAATTGAAACGAGTTAACTGGAATGAATTTGAATGATTTTGAAAATCGTAAAACGTGTAACGTTTCGAATTCGAAACAATTTCGTTTTTTACCATTTTTGGAATCAATCAAATTGATTGAAATTTTAACACCTTTACCGGCAATCGAAACTTCAACTCAATAAATTCTCATCCTGAATTATATTCTCCGTTTCCTTACTTATGCCTGATTATTAAACATAATCTTCATTAATTACCTAACAAAAATAAGTAATATCTTGTCACCTGTTTTAAATAACAACAAAGAAAAAAAAGTAAACAATATCGGAAAAGATTCACGTTGAGGTTATGTTGCTGAATAGAGAACGAAAAGTGACAACAGTATCGAAAAAGTAAATAATCAGAAAGATACGATGGGAGAATTGCATTTTGTTTTTAGAATGAGTAGCCAAGTGACATTTTATGAGCATAATACACCATTCTAGCCATCACTTACAGTTTTGGAATAGAAGATGTAAACAACTTACCCACTTGAGGATCATCGGGCAAACTACCTTCCCAAATTTTACTGACATGCACACGACCTGAAACTATATCACTGGCAGCGCTGACCATGAACAAACCACAGTCAAAGTTCAAAATGAAATAAAAGAGACAAAAACGCTGAAGGCTGCAGGAAATTCTAAAATGTAAACACGTGCCTATGTCAAGAGCAACAAGTAGAAACGGTGTAAAAGCGCGCGAAATCTCGAGACGTTGATTGGTCAGCCATTTTTAAAAGCGAATGGCGGCAAGAATTTGATGTGAGAACTTCACTCATGGGTCGTCCATAAACTATGTAGCCGAAGTCTAGGCAACTTTTGACCCCCCTCCCTCTTCCGAAGATTATTATTATTATTATTTATCAGCATTTGGAACTCGAAAGTTCATTGCCTCATCTACCCGAGACCGCCACGCGTCC
>WSXT02201581.1:0-18670 GCA_011762715.2 Neuroterus valhalla | reverse complement strand
GGGCAAGTGGAAGAGAAATGTGACAAAAGATTGCAGAAAAAAGTTAATAGAATAATGATATCCTCATCATCTTGAAAATATTTCATTCAAAACGATTGTTGGCATATTGAAATTTCACATTCAATAAAATTGAAAATTTTGGTTACACGTTTATTTTAAAGTTCGTTAAAGTGATAGCTTTAATATGTTCGAAAGAAGCGTTTCTTAAAAGTGTCTGAAATTTTGAGTTTTCAAGCTCTCATATACCCAGATTTGATATTCAAAAGATCCACAAATCCCATCAAGCTCAAAATGTATGTCCCTTGAGAAAAAATGTGATTTTGCAAATTTTAGACAGAATCAATGATAATGTGGATAGCGAAATGCCATTCATGATTTCTCTTCACAATTAGTTACAAGGTTTAAATAAAAAATTACTTCCAGAGATTCATCATCACAAACCTATTTTATCAAGTTTAAAAAAAAATGTCTACAAGTTAAAAATAGGGATTTGCGCGTTTTTGGCGCTATCTTCTATTGTTTTGCTATTTGTATCAGTAGAAATTGTTTGCAATATATAGAATATTACTTTTTTCTGATAATGAGATGATTGAACATTCTTATAAATAATTGATTGTTTATATCAATTTTCTTTTAGAATAAAGGTAGAAAAACGTGTTTTTTTCTGAAATTTTCAACTTTGTTTCGACTCTTGACCTGAAGTGAATTAATCTATATAATGCTATAAACTTGCGGTTTTTTCTAACATTTCCAATTTGTTGTTAACTTTTCGGGTTTGTTCTCAAATCAGGTTTTTACAGGTTATTCACTGGACTGCTCCTATAAATTCCATTATTTCTTCTTTTCTATTGTAAGACATTCTTTTTCTTCAAATTGATATTGTTTGTAGATTATTCCCTTTGTTGTTTATTTATTATTTGTCCATTAATAAAAAATTGCGAAATCTTGGAGGAATCCAACTTTCTCGAATTTTTCTAAGAGAAGATAGTTATAAACAATAATGAACTGACCAAAATAGTATGTATGTTAGCTTCTATTTTTCATTACCTCACTTTAAGGAAAAGTTGAAAAAGGTTTGCGAATTTCGAAAAAAAAAACGTAACTTCGTAGTATTTTTTAAAGAAATCATTGTTCCAAATAAAAATGGCTTTTTTCAACAATGACTTTCATTCAGTATAAACAGGTTGAAGAAGTATTAAAGAGAGTATCTAATTTCAATGTTCCTATGCTAAAATTTTTATGAAATGTATGATAAATGATCAGAAACTATGATAACAAGTGCTACAATGTGTTTTGTTATTGAGGAATAAATATTCTGAAATATAAAGCAGTCGATTTTCTATTAGATAATGGAAAAGGCAGCCTTTTTCAATGTTTAACTTTTGAAGAGACAAGTCCTTTATAGGAGAGTATACAGGCGAGAGTACTAACAGTGAGAAGCCCTTAAATCTGCTAACGACGCAATCGTACACGGCGTCGCCTGTTTTCTTACAAATGAATATTTCCGTCAATTTTCAATGCATTGACCTAAAAATTTCCAGAAATCTCCCTCCGATATCAAGGAACAAATGTCTCACTGGAAGTTACTTCAACTTTGAAGTTCACTCCATACTTTTCTTCGTCGAAGCTAAGAAAACGTGCTTACCGTTAGGTCTCCATTTACAATTAATAATTATTAAACAATTGGCATTTTTTACTTGTTTCTCCACATTGTAGGCATCGCTAGGATATGCATGGGTATATCAAGTTTCAAAGAGTTTCAATAATATTTGTCTGAGTCGAGACGATTTATGTTTCAAAAAATAATTGAATTTAGCAACAGTTTTAAATCACTTTTTCATTTTTTTATAAAAAATATAAATCATTCTGTCATTCTCTATAAGTAAAAATTTTTAATTCAATTTTTTGAATTTCGAAATTTAGATATCACAAGACGTTTGGACAAAACTTTTTAGCGTTTTCGAACGCTCGTCCGCTTATTGCATCCGGGCCCCTCAATTACCTTAGCGTCCTCGGTATTTTTGTTCTCGATTCCATAAATTTCTTGCAATAGATAGCAGAGACCATCAAAAAATAATTTTTGTTTCAGGGCCTTTAAAACATAAGACCCGTCAGAATGTTTTTCGACTACTGCTATTGTTGTGTGAGACTGCTTAGGATCATCTGAACCTTCTTCAGCTACACAATGAATTGCAATTGGAATAATCTGCAGGAATAAATACATGAATTTCAATACTTGAAGACTATAAGATTCGTCTGCTATTAAATTTGAGAGCTATGGAGTATTCTTTTCATAATAACTAAAAGTGAATTAGTTTCTTACTTCACGATCCGTATTATACAACATTTCTTCTTCAGTGTACATTGTTGGATCAAAAACGTGTGAAGTTTGGCAGAACTGTTGATTGGCTCCCTTCTTATAATGAAAAGTATCCGAGTTTAAAGAAGGATCTCGAGACACGTATCTACAAAATATGTCTTTGATAAATTTCTTCTTAAAAATATAATTTATCATTATTATAGAAGAATTTGCAAGTCTTGATACAATCGCAATTCTGATTTCTATAAAAAACAAATTTTTTCGACTCACATAACTCCTTTCGATGTAACTTCTTCAGTGCAAAAATAATATATCGTGATGGCACATCTGACGTCGCAGTCAAATGTGAACTCAATATTAAAACGCATAGGTTTTTTGTCAATATCGCCATCACCAAAATGTTTTATATCAGCTTGCTGAGACGATGCAGCAGTTCCAACACTGCGAACGAGTCGGAGAGATTCTTTCCTTATATAAACTAAACTTTTTAGAGTCTTTGTCGGGTCATTGGCTTGAGGCGGGGGGTATGGGAACTGGAAATAAGATTTTAGCTTTTATTCAATTAATTCATTAGAGTTAAGGGTGAAGATACCTTAAGGAAGGGTAAAATCAGTCTATTTTAATTAATGTTTTTCAAGGTGAAAAAATAACTGGATCATTAATTAGTTGTAGCAACTTTTTGTTACATTGTTAAAGTTTTAAAAAACATGTGAATTTTTTCATTTATCTGAGATAAAAAAGGTTTTTCTGTTCGATTACTGATACGTTAAAGGAAGGATAAACCTATAAAATAATGAAAAAGTTGAAAATTAAAATTTATATCGGCTTCTCAATCGAAGGTCCAAATTTTTGACCATTTTTTCAACAGTTTTGACCCAAAAAAAAATGATTTAGTAACCCGATATTTTCAAACTCTTAGGTATATCCTTCCGATAGTACTATAAAGAGAAACCCCTGAAAATTTCAGCCTAATCGGTCAATAAACTTCAAAGTTACATCACAAGCAGTTTTTAAATAGAAAGTTTCTCTGACATTTTTGACAATATCTCTATAAATATTCAATATTACACTTTTTTCTCTTCAAAGTATATTTTTAACATTATAAATTCAAAATATGAGAAAAAAAATGGATTTTTTGGAAATTCTAAAGGTATCTCCCCCCTTAAGAGTTGATATTTGTCTACTATATTTGTATCTCCAGGAAAGTTGATATACTAACTGGAGTTGGGCGACTCCCTAGAAAATTCAGATCAGCATTTTCTCCAAATAAGTACGCTTCTGGTTGAGGTGTGTCGAACCTCTCGCCTCCCATTATAAAATGACTACCAAAGTAGCTGCCTGTAATAAAAATCACAAGCATTATTCTACTTCTTATAATCGGGAAAACTTACAATTAAAAAATAATAATTAATTTGAAATGAAAAATTTTCATGGAGGAGAATTCGGTTTTATTTGACACCTTCTGAAATATTAATGTCATCAAAATACATTTTTTAATCGCTATATACTTGTTCTACATTTGCAATTTCTACAATTAATTCGCTATTTGAATCAACAAGGTTCTCTTTTCTGATTCTAGTGCATACAAACATCTTCAATTTTAGTGGCCCTTAATTAGTTTTTCAGTACAGTTTCCCTTTCTAAACGTACTCTTTTTCTTGAAGTATTTATTCATAGAATTTCTGCCTATGATTAAATCTTTCACACCGTGACTCAATGCCTGAGCTGTAGCAGTAGGTTTTCAGATGTTTCGGAGGAACTTTCTGACATCGATTCTAAATTCAATTAAACTTCGCACTATTGCCATAGTATATCTTTATTGTTGCCTTCATTTCTTGTCAACTGTTTCTGTTTTTTGTTCTTCTGAAAATTCCTCGAAGTTAGTTCTGAACATAAATCTTGGTCATCATCGAAGCCTTTGACTAACTTAAAAGTTGCTTTTCTTCTTCAAATTTTTTAATTTTTTAATTTACAATTAATAATTGAATAACAAGTAATTTTTCAAATACCCCAGAAACTTCAAAATCCGTTCAAAATTCCTCAAAATTTTTTGGGATTACGATTTTTGAGACGTCGGATATTTTATTTTAGTCATTCGGTGAATTTGTCTCATTTCTTCCAATATTGAAAAAAAGTTAAATACAACTTCCTGTGATGTAGTTACATCGTTCAAAAGTGTCGATAGTATAGATTCAAAAAAGTATAATTTGAATACGAACATTGAGTACAAATTCATGCAATTAGAAATTGGCCAATTTCAAACGTTATTAATTTAAAATTTTCTAATAATAAAGCTACAATGGGAAATTATTCAATTTTTAATATTCCCAATTCCAATAGCACCATATTACAAAGTTTATTTTTAGTTTTATAACTTCCAAAGTAATTGAATGAAAATATCAATTGTTTTATTCAGACAGGCGGAAGAATAGCTAGAGTTGAAATGACTCAAAATAAATATGGAATTGAATATTTCGATTTCTTTCTTCAGAAGTAAACTTAGATTCTTTCCGAATTTTCGCTGTATTAAAAAATCTGGCTATTCGTCTGGATTTTATAAGACATTCGAAATATTATTAAATTTTGTGGTTATGTCCTCCGGGAATGTTATATGTTATCAAACAAAAAAACATTTCCACGCCATGCTTTCTGGATTTGAAAATAGATTCAAATTTTGGTAATTTTTTCTTTTTTTAAATAAACTGACAGTTCCTAAGACAATTGATTCCATATCATTCCCATTACAATCGATCAAAACAATATAAACAAAGGGAAGAAAAAAGTGACAGGAATTCGATTGACCTTGATACCCCTTTTTGCTACTAATTTTTACTTGAACTGAATAACGTCAGTTTTTGAAGATGAAAGTAAAAACTTACCATACAATAAAAAAAGACAAGGAAGAATTACTTAGAGAATATAAAAATGTAAATGTATCGAAAGATACTGACCAGAACGAGGAGGATATTTGTATGCGTGATTAGAAACTATGTCAACTTCTTCAACACCTGCATTTTGTCTGCTCGTTAAGGATCCCATTTTGTGCCTCTATCACGAATTTTCTTAAAACACCGTAAAATCGTGATGAATTGTTTGTTAACTACTAACTTTTCTAGTGTTTTTATGCATTATCACTGATCTGTCAAAACCATTCTCTTTGACCCCGAGGGTCACTGAAGTTAGCTGCTTTGTATGTTGCATTTTCAGAACAAAATCGTACTCCAAAATGGTTGAAAACTGGAGGGCAGACGCAATTACGTGTAACTCGAGGTTTTTTACGTAAAAAACAGGAATGATTCCAAAAATGAGATCATTACCAAAGATACCTAATATCTTCGTCATTGCGAAAAAATTATAGATTATTTCATCATGAATTATTCTCTCGAATATTTTCGCAAGTTTGCGAAAAATAAGAAATATAATCCAAACACATTAATGTTTTCTTATGGCTAATCTCCCCTCATGGCATTAAATCATTTATTCATTTGGCTCTCAACATTCAGACATCTCGGATTTTGCTCACCCAAAACCTTAATTACGTCATCGATTTTCTCGAAACAAAGAATCGAATCGAAGTCTGAACCGTCTGAATTGAAGTTAGCCAGAAATTTGACGTTTGCAAATTCGTCTGCTATTTGTGATCCTCAGGGACATAAAGTTTGTTCTAAAATATAATGCAATATTTTTATGCAATAAGAGCATCGATTGCACGGTAGTGACGAGTGAGTGTTCAAAAAATGCCGTTCTTGGATATTTTCCGGAATTTGTTCGGCCTTAGGGGCTACCAAGATCGTCCAGGTCCAAATTACGGGTGAGAGAAGCATCTAGAAATATTTTCCAGCAACAATATGTTTTTTTACGGCCTAATGTCTGTCTTGACACGTATTTATTTTGGGCATGAAAAATACTGTATATTATATAAATACAAAACATGAAAGAGTATAATGGCCCGATTTTACGTAATTGAGAATATTTGTTTTGAGGTTATGCGATACGTTCAAGAAGATTTTTTTTTCATTTTCGGTGCAACACTGGTATTGTTTTGTGTGATGCAATTTAAATAACGATTTCTCATGGTATTTTCCTTATAGTCCTGATATTTCGAGGCAAGAAAATGATGGATTTCGTAATCCTATTTGGGAAAACGAAGACGATGATGATGATGATTATGAAAACAGTGATTTCAGGTAACGAATAATATTTTTTATTGTTACTTATTACCAAATTATATAATACAATGTACAGGTCAATAAAATCTGTCAGATTTGAATAAGGATATTTGAAGTTGGTGGGATAAGAAATGTTCTAAAGGTAAATAAGTTATCCAGGCAATGGGAAGAAAATAATGGTGAGTGGGATGTTGAATTTTTCAGCCAAAAAGACGAATTTTCTTCAAACAGTCGAAATTTATAAACGGGAAATATGAACTTTCAACATAAAAGTCATCCTACAACCAATTAATTGATCTTCTAACGAAAGAAGTAGATATTTGGAAATAATAAATTTTCAGCAACGTAGTTCAACTTTGAATAAAGCAGTTAAATTTTCAACTGAAGTGATGAATCTTCAACCAAAGAAATACACTTTTCATTAAGCAGTTGAACTTTAGACCAAGTTGTTTATTTCTCAGTCAGAAAAGATGATATCTTCACAAAACATGTAATAGATGATATTTCAACCGAAAACGGTTTCATATTTGAAATTGAAAAAAGTTGAATTCAACCACATAAGACCAAATAAAGAAAATATTTTTGACTCTAATACCAAAACAGATTAATTATTAATCAAACAGTTGTATTTTCAATCAAAGAGTTCAAATTTTGTTCAGAAAAAAAGAGCTTCCTATCAGAAAAGACAGTTCTTCAACCAAATACATGATTGCTCAACTAGAAAAGATCAGTTTTTAATGAAGAATATCTATTTCAACCTAAAAATAAAATAGTCCTATTTTCATTTGAAAAAGTCAGTCTTCAACAAAAAACAAGAGAGATTTTGAAGAAAATAGTTGAATTTTCAACCAAAGAGTTTCCACTAAAATAATGAAATGAAAAAGAAATAATGAATGAGTCTTCAAAAAGAGTTCATCATTCAATCAAATATATTCGAACTTTCAACCGCAATTTGTAAAATTTTCTTCTCTTGTTGAAAATACAACTTTTTATTCTTTAATTAAAGTATCTGGTTGGACATTTTTTTTAAAGATTTGATCATTTTATTGAATATGCCCTTTTTCTGTTGTTTGAAAATCAACATTTCCAACTAAACTCTAATCATTCTATTTTTGGTTGAAAATTCGTCTATATAGCATACGGTTATCCTTTTCTGTCAAAAATTGTTCCTTTTGGTTCAAAATTATATAATCTTGGCAGAAAATGGAATCATTTGGTTAAAAATCAACTTCTTTGTTGAAAATTCATATTTTCTGGTACAACATTCAACTATTTTCTTGAGAACTCATTTTTTTGGCTATTGAGTTATAAAAAAAAATCTGTTTTTGTTGATGATTTAATCATTTTATTAGAGGCAAATGGTAGTCTATGACGCATTCGAAATTCGACCTTGTACTATGTAATTTTTTTCCGACTTTGAAAATAAGCAGGCGGAAAAATACACTGCGAGTTCAAATTTTGACTACGTCAGAGACTAATCCTGTAGTTGAATTCAACTGTTTTTGATTAAAAATTAAAATCTCTCTTAGTTAAAATTTCGAATATTACACTTTCCGTCGAGAATTCCTTTCTTTTTTTTGTTTAAATTCGACTGTTTTTTATTCAAAATTAAAATCTTTTTTGGTTGAAATATTAAAACTTTCATACTTTTTTCGGAATTTTTTTTATGGGAAATTCAACTACTTTGTTGGAGGTTTAGCGTATTTGATTTGATAAAATAATCATCTTGCGGTCGAAAATTTGAGTTATTTCTCGTACATTTGTCTTTTTGGGTGAAAGTTCGTATTTTTTTATTTAAAAAGGGAACTGTTTTCTGAAAACCTTGTTAAATTATTTATTCGACCAATCGACAACAATTATTCGTTGCAGTTTGAAAATTCAACTATTTGGGTGAAGATTAAATTATTTACTTGAAAATTCGTCCCTTTCCGTCCGCTCAAAAGTTCAACTATCTTATGAAAAAATTTCCTTCTCGGCTCGAAGATTCAACTATTTGTTTAAGCATGCAACTGTTTGTGGTTAAAGTTGATTTTTTCTTGTTCAAAAATTCGACCATTTTGTTGAAAATTAATCTTTCTCGGTAATAAATGAATCTTTCTTACAAGAAACAGTAGAAGTAATGTGTACTTTTTGCAATTAAAAAGCCTGTCTTAAATGTAAATTAGGTAATCTATAACTGTGTTTACTATGCATTTTGCCGAAATTGTTGAAGTTAAAAAAAAAACTTTCACTGAAACTTTCAGTTGAAAGTTCCAAAAAGTATAAATTTCTGAAACGTTACATTGCTATCCTCAAATAAGTTTGATGCCTGCATTTCCACCTTCAATTTTTTCTAGTAGAATTGTTAACTTATTTTTCTTTTCAGAGAGCCGAGTAGAGGGATACATTTTCAAATATTTGGAGATCCCTTCGAGATGACTCGTTATTTCGAATCCCAAATGGACAGTATGCTGAAAAATTTCTTGGATGGTTTTGGCCAAGGAGAATTCATGGTGCCATTTGACGGTACGCAGAAAAAAAATGAGTCCAATGTATTGTAGGATCATTTTTTCAATTATATTAACATTATGCTAAAAATATGTTTTGATAGTCGAACCATCTCTAGAAGCTTTACCTCCTCCAGAACAAAAACGAAGCACAAATTTGCGGGATAGAATTCTCCAACGGGAATTTGATTCCCCAGAAGAATTTTCTCGCGATTACCCGAAAATGGATTCGGACCTGGATGGAAAGTAAGTAATTAAAAGCCAGGAATTCTGATTGTTTCAATTTCAGGCTAAAAACTATTTTAACAGAAAAGCTTACTAAAAATATCCATAATTCTAGTTATAATAAACGGACTTCTGGTCAAAACAACTATAATTTTTTCAAGTTCATTGAAATTCTGATTATTCTAACCAGCATTCCAACTAAACAAACAGAATTTCTTTGTAAAACACATTTTTACCAAAAACTTCTGGGCAGAAGAAACCAATTTTTTTAAGTTTATAGACAGAATTACTGATTGTTTTAACTAGAATTACGGTTGAGAGGAGCCAGAATTTCCGGCACAAACCCTATTTTACCAGAAAAAGCTAGTGGATAGAACCAAGATTCTAGTTACAATAAACCATTTTCTGGTTTAAAAAACTAGAATCCAATGTAAGTTTGATGCAATTCTAATTATTTCAACTAGCATTCCGGTGAAACAAAAAAAAATTTCGGTTAAAACACATTTTTACCAGAAAATTCTGAGTAGAAGAAACCAATTTCTAGTTATACTAACCGGATCTCTGTTCAAATCAACTAGAATTTCTTTTAAGTTCATAGAAATATATTCTGCTGTTTGAAATCAGAATCCAGGATGTCTTTCATACTGAAAATTTTCTTTTATCGTAATTCATCATTATTAAAATAAAAAAATACTTTATCTAGAAAAGAGACTACTTTTACTCCATTTTCAAAAGCATAAGATGGTGAGAGGTCTATGGGTATTAATAAATAAATAAAAACACATTTTTTTTCATATTTCAGAATTAGTGCCGAAGAGCTCACAAAAGTTTGGAAGAATCCCAGCATCCAGCAGGTTGAACCATACAATCCTCAAAATTCAATCATCAGTCGTTTTACCGGAAGATCTACTTCAACTCAAATCATTAGGAGAAATGATGGTACCTTAGAAAAACGCCAAACATTCAGAGATAGCGACGGCAATGAACAAACAACCGTCACGAGACAAATTGGTGACAAAATGCACGAGATTATAACAAAAAGGGATAAAACAGGAGTTGAAACTAAAACTGAAAACTTGATTAATATGGATGAAAGTAAGTTCAATAGATCTTTGCAAGAAAAAAAAGCGACTAAAAAAAGCGGTGAACAGAAAAAGACAATTCATTGCATGCAAAAAAAGTCATAGAAGAATACCTTGAAAGACTCACATTAATGAGCTAATTATAGAAATAATAAAAACCATAGACATATAATCATATCAAAATGTCCAAATCTTCCCCCTCAAATTTGTGTTTTCATGAAAAAATGCCTTACACATTGTATTACTCTTTGAAGAAGTACAATAAGACATCCATCAGTTTTAGAAAAGTGTTCGATTTCAATACACACTTTTTTCAGGGAAATCATTCTCTATAACTTTACTGTTTCCAATTTTGAAAGTAAATTTTCGTACGGCTGAAATCCTGAAAACAATTTATTGAAAGGAAAATTTGTTCAAACCTGTACTATATTTGGAGATTATTTACTTCTTTGTACAATTGAAAATAGTAGGGTTGTGAGAAATGTTTTCCTAACTAAAATGGATGGTTTTTTAAAATCCAAAACTCTTTAAAAATTGGCAGAAAGGATAATATCAATTACAAGAATATTGTTCAGATAATTATTATCGGTAAGTTTGAAACTCTTTCCTTGAAAATAATGTTCTTTCTTCCGCAAGACATGATCGAAAATTTCATTTCATTTCTTGAACTTATAGAAAACTTTTTTTTGAGATCTGATTTTTGGCACGAAATTTACCTTCAACGCTATTTATGGACTCTAATCTTCTCTTTTTGTACAGGCTGTATTCACCTCCTCTCAAACTATGAACTTTAGAAACCACATTTTTTAAGGAAAATATTTTAGTTTTCCACGTTCAGAATTTTTCTTGCTTATTTTGTTTATTTCAAAGTTTTTACAGTCAGTGTTTTAATTTTTCGCAAGAAAGAGAGTAGAAGTTAGATAAACATTACACAACTAGAGAAAAAGTTTTTAGTTTTTTTGCAGTCGACATTTTTTGTTGTTACTTTTATCTCTTTTTATGGACACAATGCACTTCCTTCTGAAGAAAAATTGATTGTTCCAATCTTTTTAATACTGTGAACTTGAGAAACTGCAATATTTTTGCTTGCAACTAAAGGCTGGTCGTTTTAATCAAAGAAAAGAATGCCCGTTCTTTCTTGGATCGCAAAAACTTTTAACATTGAAATTAGAAAATTAGAACTCTACGTCGAACATTTTTCATTTAAAGTTATCGGAACTGAACTTCGAATTGAATCACGCTTTATTTTTCATTTCTCTCCAATAGACATTATTAAATACTCAAGCACTTTTGGTATTCTAATTCTTCCTTTTTTTAACATAAATGACTTGTCACCGTCAGATTTATTCTTCCAAAAAATAGTTTCCTTAGATTTATTTTTATTTTGTGTTTTTGACATTATATAACTTGAAAACTCTTGCAAAAATTAATAAATAATTATATGAAGGAAAACAGAAAGATAGGTGTGATTTATCTTCTGAAAGGCATGAATTTGGTTTTACCAAGACTTCTGAAAAATATAAAATTCCGTTTATAAATCTGCATCCTGTTGCACAATTTACTTTCTGCTTTAAAAAAAAAAAATTTTTCAGATGATTTCAAGACCTTTGACAACGCATGGAAATCGGGAATTGCACCAAATCCTCCAAAAGATCACGGCGATGGAATAAATTTCCCCTGGCATAAACTATCTGGTCCTGAACCGAAATTATAATAACTACAAATCAAGCAGATCTTTTTAGAGAATCCTCGAATTAAATTTTCCAGAATGGATGAATATGTTACAAGTAATACAAAGAAATCTGGAATTAAAATCTAAGTGAAAGTAAATTCAATTTAAAATCCTCGGAATAAATTTATAAGAATCAATGGAAACATTATAAATTCTACGACAAATTCTTTTAGAAAATTTTTTCTCCAAGCCTTTCTTGGCTGAGAAAGAGTATTTGTTTGTGGTGGCTTTGAATAAAAGAAGATAAGCGTTCAACGGTAAATTGTTTATTCATTGCTTTTTATATAGTCTGTACATTTTATATATACGATTTAATAAACTTTATTGTACGGACAATCAAATTTTTATCTTCATTCTGTTTATACTCTCCCTTTTGCTGATTTGAGAGTGTTACAGAACCATCATATGTTTTTTTCCTCGGCAGTCCTTAATCCTTATATACTATTATCTTACCAACTATTTCCTCCATATCGATTCAACTGCTATGTTTATTTCTAGACGCTTGCGACCTTTTCCTCTTTCTTTATTTTTCCAGCTCCTTCATCCATTCCTCTTTCTTGCCCCACATCAATCCCTCCCTCTCAACCATCTTATACCAGCTGTTGTACTGATTTTCATATTTGTCCCCCTTCTTTTATCTCTTTACCTTGCCATTTTCTATACTCTCATCAATTAGAAGCTTTCATTAGAAGTTTCAAACGGAAGACTTGAATTCCCCACCCCTCTCCTTTTCAAAACTCTTCCAGCTTCATCATCTATTTCTTACCTCGACCATTCTCATCTAAAATCCTTTTATTATCTCTTCCATACCTCATCCTACGTCACCTGTACACCTCTAACACATTCAATCATGATTTCTGCTACATGCTCTATCAAGATTCTTATCTTCATCCATCCAGAATCTACATGCTCTTACCCCTCTCCCATTCTGAATCTTGCCGCTATATTCCAGTTTCTCTCCTTTTTTATCTTCTTCAAGTATTCCGGTTCGTCCTCTCCTTTAACCATCCTATCCCAGCTGCTATACCTTGACTCCGATTTTTCTTTCATTTTTCATCTCCTTTCCTAGTCCTCCTTCTCTTATTTCGAATGTTCCATGTTTTATCTCTTTATTTATAATCTTCCGAATACACACTTGATCCTAGGGTTGCCAAGTCTGAAAAGTCGAAAAACCGGCCTCTCGCTGGTTTCCAAAAAAAGAAAAAAAAAAGCCACACTGGTTAGGAAGATCGTTGTCAATAAAAAGAAATGCCTTGATTTATAACAAAGATGCATGTTATTTGCATTATTTATCTAGTATAAAAATTCCTATTTCATAGTATCGTTTTGAAATGATTTCAACTGTTGGTAAAGCTGTTCAGAAACAGGGATTTCTTATAAAAACTGACAAAAGTTACAAGTTATTTGTGTAAAACTGCTTTCAACACCAGAAAACCGGCTTTTCGCCTTATTTTCTGCTTATTGATCGGCCAACGGCTTTGCACTCAGAAAACCGGCCGGGCCGGCCAAAAACCGGCCACTTGGCAACCCTACTTGATCCATCCCGCTCCCTTCCCCCCTTTCCATTTTTTCTTCAAAATGCCATGATCTTTTCAGTTGGATCACTGCTCCAAATAATCACTCGCCGGAGAGAATTAAATTGTCTTCGCATATAAACTGGGGCAGAATAAAGGAGAAGTGGCAGCACTGTTTGTGGATTTTGAAGCAACATTTGACTCCGTGAACAAGAGGGTGTTACGGAAGTCCATGGAAGGAAAAGGAATAGATGAAGATTAGAAGGGAGGAAAAAAAAATTTCGGTAAAGACTAAGGTGAGAGTGACGATAAGAGAAGAGAGAAATAGCTATGAATTAGCACTAAAATTTACTAAACTGTAAATTTACGTTTCATTTTCAAATCCCGGTAAGAAGGTGTGAATTGAATTAATCGTAGATCAATAGATCTAGATAGAGGGTAGATAGGGTTGTAAAAGAGGTAAAAGACGATGACTGCAAGGAAAGTGAAGACAAAATGAAGAAGAGTAAAAGAAATTTGAGGAATGCGAACTCAACAGGAAAAAAAAATGAGAGAACGTTGAGTGAAAAAAAGACAAGAGGAGAAGGAAAAGTACATGAAAGAAGTCGAGAAACCGCTCAAGGAAGGGAGGAAAATGCAAATAAACAGTAAAAGAGGAGGAAGTGATGGTTTTTAGTACAAGTAAAAACGCGTTTAACGGTAAATTGTTTATTTACTGCTTTGTATATAGTCTGTACATGTTACATATATACAATCTAATAAACTTTATTGTACGAGCAATCAAATCAAATTTCTCTTTGAGAAAGAACCTTTTCCTGAGCGGTAACGTTTGCTTACCACGAAAAAAATTGATAATTGCAATACGAGTGCTCAACTTAATTAAATATGAGTATGGTGGAGTGTAAATAATGTTCAACAAATTCACACCCTCATAATTAAGAAAAAAATAGCAAGTGCGTTTCATTTTTTATAGAGGAAACAATAAGTCAGTGCAGGAGAAAATATAATACTGTTTATTTAATCAATTACCGATTGATCAATAATTCAGTTCCATCGAATTTGTGTTTCACATAAAAAAATTGTGCAAAGAAAATTCACACACTTTAAATTTGATCAAAAAATCTATGATGAATATTTGATTATTTATAAAATACTAAAATACTTCAGAGCAAATTTAACAATTTTTCGGTCCATTTTATGCGGAACACAATCGGTGGTCAAATTCATATCAGTTTTTTAATAACTGAGATTGTGCTCCGTATAATAAATCGATTGAGTACTAAAAAATAGGATATAAATAAATTCATAGTAAAACATCAGCAATGTTTTGCTTCATGGAAACAGAACGTTCGTTTTTCTTCCCTTGCTTTCATTTCCAACTCACTGTGCTTGTTTAAATAATAATTTTATCATTATTTACTACCCTCGTGCAATTTTTCTCATAAGTTCTTCAAAAGGGTTTGCAGCACCAAAATTTTGAAGCATTTAGTTTTTGAAACGTTCTTGAAACACGCAGAAAAATTGGCCGGCTTATTAAAAAAATAAAAGCACAGAAGCAACGTCAGTGCATTAGTCCCATTTACAATGCATTATATTTACAAAAAACTATCGTAAACAAATACTCAATTTCATAGTCGTTAGAATTCTCAGTTTCTCCTGCAATGCCGACTATGAATTTTGATTCTTTACTTCTAAGATCGTTCGGATCTATTTTTAATCGAAAAACAATTTTATGACCAAGGCTAGATTAAGAAATTTTTTCAGTTTTTGAACAAGGTTTTTTTTTATCTAGCATGTTCATAAAATTATTGCAATTAATGTTACTGTACAGGTACTAGCAGGTGACCAAATCGGTGAATCATTTGAATAATATACAACTTCGACGAAGTTAAGTGAAAATGATTGCGTTTTTAAGATTCTTCGAAGGCGGAAATATTTGATATGAGAATGAGCATATAATCAGAAAAAGGACATCATTTTGCCAAAAATTTCAAAATCCTGAAAAATAGATTTCCCGAAAAACCGAAAATCCCGAAAAACATAAAACTACCGAAAATTTATAGTCCTTATATTTCGAAACTTGAATTTTCAAATTCCCGAAAAAAGTAAATTCGGGAATCCTCTAATCCTAAATATATCAAATTATCGAATTCCCGAATATAGTAAATTGTCGACATTTTTAACTGTCGAATTCAATGAATCCAGGATAAGAATCCAGATTGAATACAAAACCATTTAAGTTAAATTTAATAAAATTAAAACTACATTCAAAATGATTCACTGGATTAAGAAAAATGGGAAATATTCTATTCATCCCAGTAAAATTAGACAAAATGTAGAAGAAAGTTTTCATTTTTCTGAAAATTTCTGTTTCGGTCATTATTATCTTGGTATTTTGTTTCATTCGGGATTTTGAAAATCGGATAAAATTTTGTCATTCTTTATGAAAAAGATAACTTGTACAAAAAAAAGATAGTTCAGAAAGGAGAGAATCTACGAAGAAGTATTAAAAATAGTTTTCGAAGAATATTAAAAATACAATCTTGTTATTCATAACTGTTCCAGAAAGTACATAAAATCGTCCCTTGATAAATACGAGTCACATAATTTCATTATATACAATAATCGTGAGGAATTTCACAAAGAGACTCAATCATGTATAATAAAAGAATATCAGAATATATTAGGAATCACCAACAAAAGGATGGGTGGAAAAAAAATTTTGGAATTCGAAATCGAAAAATAAAATCGTTCACGCAAAACAGCAGCGTATGTATCATTCCAATAATTGGAATCCTAAAAAAGTATAACTTTGGAATCGATGATTTATCAATTTTCTTGAGTTTTTTTCTCACATACATAAATCATTTTATAATAGCTAATCCCTATTTAATTCACCCCTTTTCCCGCAACAAATTTGGGAGATTCTTTTGTCCTCCAGGAATCTTAAAAAAATAAAAAACTCTGCCAAGATGGCAAATTAATTATACTTTTTAAGGATCCCAACAAGCTCATTCGCATTTTCAAAATTCAAATTCCATAATTTTTATCTTCGCTTCACCCTAAAGCATTTAGTCCATCCATCTGTCGAATCAGTTTCGGAGTTAGAAAGACTAATTGCTCTAGAGGAGAGGCATTGTCCCGATAAAAATAAAGTTCTGAAAGGCAGAGCTCACGCAAAAATTCGTGACATTAAATAACGTCTCTCGCAGAAACTTGGAGGACTTTCACACAATCAAACCATTCGCTATATTATTCATGATAATTTATAGTTTCTTTATAAGAAGTATCTACTCAACGATTCAATCACATAAAAGCCTCTTTCTATCAAACAGTGCTAGGTCTCCGGCAAACCTAAAAATTTCTCACTAGAAACATTAGATAGATACCCTATTTGTATACAGTTATTATTAACGACAGTCACGTGATTTCTATTTTTACAGCTTCAGGAAGTTTGGCTATCAAATAGCCAATGCGGTGTGTATCTGTAAAAAGAAAAGAAAAATTATTAGGAAATTTAGAACTAATATCGAAGTGTCTACTAGACGGCCGATTTAAAATTTCGGATAATTTCGCGTGTTTCTCCTGGTGAATTTTTCATTCCCTTAGTCTGGTAATTAGAAATTAGACTGCTTATTGAAATTTCTATTTCCTAACTTCTTGGAATCGAAAATTTACGTCCTTGCCTAACTTGGAATTTTGATTCTTTTCCAAAATTTCCTGTTCAATGTAAGAATTGCAAAAGCATAATTGTATTCTTATGTGAAATTATGCAAATATAATATCTTTCTGAATTTTCTTCTGGAATGATGAATTTTCAATAAAAAAAATGAATTTTCAACAAAAAAGTTCAATTTGTCAACTAGTAGTTGAATTTGTAACCACAAAAAAAAATTTTTTTTTTTTAATTTAATCAACCGAATAGTTGAATTTCAGAATTAAGTTGATGCATTCTCAACTCTATAGTTGAATATTCAACCAAAAAATATGATTAGAAGAAATTTATTTAGAGTTGGATTTGCAATCAAGAAAGATTTTATCAGTTAAGGGAGAAGAGCAGTTTCAAGTAAATTGTCAAAGTTTCAAGCAAATAGGAAAATTTCAACAAAACAGTTGCAGGGTGGCGATTCGGCGGACGATTTCAAATTCCCGGTCATTTCCCGGTTCTTCATGGTCAAGTTTTTCAATTTTCCCGGTTCATTTTAAACATCCTTTACCACAACAGATCAAACAATACAAAATGAATCAATTTTCAAAAGAATACTCAAATTTTCAACAACAAAAAATCATTTTACATAAATTGGAACAGCTAAACTTGCAATAAAATAAATCAATTTGCGATAACAAAAAGAAATGGATTTCTAACCAAATAGTTTATTTTTCAATGAAGAAGACGAATTTTCGAATAAAAGATGAATTTTCAACTGGAGCACTTCAATTTTTTAACCATGAAGATGAATATTCAAGCATAAAGATCAATTTCCGACTAGAAAGAATCATTTTTAAAGAAAAAATACAACATCTCAACAAAATAGTCAAATTTCGAATCCAAAACATAATTACCTCCCACCCAAAAATGGAACAGTAACATTTTCAGTTCAACAAACCAATTCCAAACCAAGTATAAGAGTTTTATACTAGAACAAAGAATCTTCATCTGAGAGGGTTAAGTTTTCAAACAGATAAATTGATTTTTACTGAAAAAGATGAATTGTCAACGAAAATTGGAATTATCAAATTTTTGATTGAAAAAAGGGATGTTTAACTAAGTAAATTAATTTTTTACTAAAACTATGGAATTTCCAATTGCAGTAAGGGGCCGTCCTTAAATTACGTAAGACTTTTTTATCTATTTTTGATCCCCCCCTCCCCCCATGTAAGATTTCGTAAGATTCGGTCAACCTCCCCCCTTTCCCCGAAATCTTACGTAAGATCAAAAATTTTGTAAATTACCGTACATTTTCTGGATCATGGGGATAAACTGGTATGTAAATCAAATTTTTATAATAATTTATTAGTCTATGCGGTTAATATAAAATAACAGAAATATTTATTAGAAATATTAAAATGATTTTTACACAAAACGAAATATTGCTTGCCTTTTTGAGAAAAAAATTTAATCTCTCAAATTTCTTTTTTGTA
>WSXT02201580.1:0-34319 GCA_011762715.2 Neuroterus valhalla | reverse complement strand
TCAAACTTGCGAGCGAAGCGAGCCGCGCGCGCAGCGCGCTATGAGAATGTGCCCGCGCAGCGGGCAGATTTTTTTTTGTGAGATGGTGGAAAAATCTGCTTACAAAGAGCAGAAAGGGTCCGCACTTCTCTGTAGTGTGAGGTTCTTGATGTTGGTGAAGATGACGAGATGTTGTTGTCACCATTTGACCACTGAAAAACCACGATCTTCTAATTGGCATTATTCCCCCTGGAACTGCTTTCGCATTACTTCAGGGGGTGCCGTTTTCTCAAACAGTAAGGCTCCTGCTGGTCTCTATTTGTTTCAATCTTCCAAGTCCTAACCAGGATGTATGCATCGTCCTCAGTAGCGCGACAATGGCATGCATCGGGCTTGTCGGCTTTCGACATTCTGGTTGGGCACAGTTGACTCCTCCAGAACCTCTGAGTGTTAACCACTGCCATCTCGATTCATTTCGAAGGTTCTTTTGGCTTGCATGTCTTAGTTCTTTCCCGAGACACAGTGCACCTTGCAGTTTCTGAAACATGGTCTTCCCGGGAACCATCCCTCTTCCCGGCGCAAAGGTTACAGTGCGGAGCAGTTGTGCACACCTTGGACCTGTGTCTCTCCTTGCTACATTTCCAACAGCAGTCCTTCCTATCGGGACCGTTGCGGGCCGGTGCTATATGGCCGTAGCCTTGGCAGCGGTAGCATCTGGTTGCTGTTACCTTCTTTTTCACGCGGCAGGACACCTACCTAACTTTTAGGTGTCATTCAAATGAACTGAAATTGTCCGCAAACGGTCCGCCTGGATTTCCCGGCTCCCAACAGTGGGGCAAAACGTCCGCTCCAAAGAAGCCAATAAATATATTTCGATTCTGATCTTTTTTTTAAATTTCTTGACTAGATTCCTTCGAAGATTGAAGCAGCCAATTTTGTAACTCATTCTTCACCGCACTTTTGTATTACAAATAAAGTGGAAGAACTGTTATTTCCATAAACATATCTTTTACTTTTCCGCAGAAAATTCTTATAAACTTGATATCGATCATAATTCGTATCGTTGCATCTGAGATAAAAAATAAGTTTCTTACGTTTTCAGATAAGTTTCATGGAAAAAATATAATGACTCGAGGGGTAACCACTTCGATTTCTTGTTTATACTAGATTACAAGATTACAGGATTACATGAGATTACTCAAGATTAGATGAGATTACACAGGATTACATTGGATTACACAAGATTACACGGGATTAGATGAGATTACATAAGATTGCACGGGATTGCATAAGATAACATGGGATTGCATAAGATTACATAGTCTTAAAATTTATTAACATACCCGGAAAAAAACTAATGAAATTTCTAGTAGTTGATTGAATCAACAATTGTGTGTAAATTACATTTTTGTTATTTCTAGAAAAATAACGGAAAAAAATCAGGTGAACATTATAGGAATTATGATATTGTATCGCCGAATTGATTGTTTTTGAAATTTAATCCCTCGGTTCGAAATTTTCCATGGTCAGAGACAATCTAAAAAGAAAGAGACAAACTGGAATTTGACGATTCTTATAAATTTATTTCATCATATTTCGTTCGTGCTAATTTGAAACCTCTGAGTATTTAAGGGGGCATTCTCCTGTAAAATATTCAACAACAAAAAATTTTCCATAGATCGATAGGTTCACGTTCTGAGAATATAATTTAAAAGTTTCATTGCTTAACTCCGAGTGTTATGGAAGATATGGTTCCTCGAACCGGCGCGCTCAGGTGCAGTTTTCTCGAATCCATGTTTTGAAAATCACGGTACACAATTGCGCGGCCTTACATAAGTCTGCTATTTTGAATTTATTGTTAATGAAAAACACTTTTTTTGTAGTTTGAACATGTATCTAAATATATGAAAGATGATTCATGTGTATTTTTATTTTGTGAGTGCACAAAAATTGCCAAAAATGATCATTTTTTGACGCGTTACAGGAGAAGGCCCCCTCCAGCGCCGTAGCGAGGACACAGGCGCCCACGTGCAAGATTTCCTAAGAGGCCCTTGAAAATGTATTTCTAAAAAAAAGGGTTTCCCAGGGGCTCTTTCCATAAAAAATTAAAACCAATTTTATACAATGTTATAAAAATGCTATCGATGATCTTTTCTAGCTCATGATTTAAAATGATGTCTAGAAAAGGGGACGCTTACTTAAGGGGCGCTGGCCCCCATAAGGAACCATATAACACCTACTAAACTACTTGGTCGTTGAACATAAAAAGGAGTTTCGAAAAAATAGAAGCCAAATTTGTACTGAAATACTACATCTATATTCTTGATAATTTTTTAACCATTTTCTTCTATTGTATTGTTTATATATTAATCTTGCTGTCCTTCCCTGATTAAGGATTTCAGTCAAACAAAGATTCAAGTTTCATTGCTTACATTTATTCTTGTACTTAACGAACTAAAAAAATTAAGTATATGCATATTGCAAAATACATTTTGAAACTTGTAGAATAATGGGAATTCGAATCGTTGATAAGAATTTATCTATTATTTTACCCGAAGATTACAAGGGATTAAACAAGATTACATGCGGATTACACAGGATTACATGATATTACATGGGATTTCATGACATTACATGAGATACTATGGGATTACGTGGGATTACATGGTAGAGTGTACGCCAGATTACAACAGTGGTTGCCCCCTCGTAATGACTCCTAATTTACATTAATTAATTTATCTTCATTAAATTTAGATTCTGATTACAAGTTCATCTACTTTGAAGATGACCATACCTTGTGCACAATTGAATACTGGAAGCAATGAACTTTCGTAAATTTATAAAAGAAGAATATTGAACGAATGGAAGAAGAAAAAATTTTGGAAAAAGGGTAATGGTTACATGTGTGTACTAGAGAAGAGGGGAATAGGAAGGATGAAAAGTTATAAAGAGGAAGATTGAAAAAAGGAGAGGGGCTGGTATTGATCGAGGGTGACATCAATGCATGGACTAGGGACCAGGGAGGAGAGGTATGAGATGAATAGAAGGAGACGTTTATGAGGAAATCGAAATACAGAGAAACAGATCAAGAGGGCAGGATACTCCTGAACTTGATAGGAGAAGCTGAGGGGTTCATTGGCGAAGGAATTATAAAAGGGTACGGGGATGGTGAAATAACATTTACGGGGAAAGGGGGGACTGTACTAGACCAAATTTTGACAGAAAAAGGGTAAGAGGGAAGGTAAGAAAGGGAACCATTGAGAGCTTGGCGAGAGAAAAGTTGGGCAAATTCAGAGAAACAATGGAGAATGATAATCTAGGAGGTTTTAAAGAGACACAATTGAATATTGTAACCAATCAACCTGCGTACATTTATAAACGAAGAATATTAAACAAATGGAAAAAGAGAAAATTGTGGAAAAAGGGTAGCGGCTGTATGTACCTTCACGCCCCCCCCCCCCCCCAAGACACTCGGGAAATGAGGAAGGTGTGTGCCTTACATTATTTCCTTATACAGTCATAAGGATGCCTTTACCTACAACAACCAGTCATGAGGGGGGGGGGGCCTCCACGCCAACCACGAGACTTGGGAAATGAGGAAGTGTGTGACCTACACTCTATCTATTACTAGTCATAAGGGCGCCTTCACGACCTCCACGAGACTTGGGAAATGGGGAAGGTGTGTGACCTTCATTATTTCTATAACCAGTCAAAGAACTGCTTCCACGCCACCCCTTCCTCCTCCACATGAGATTTGCGGAAGGGAGAAGTTGTGTGACCTTTATCATTTTTATAACAAGTCATAGGGCTGCCTCCCCCCTCCCCGTCAAGAGTCGTGAAATATGGAAGATGTCTTACCTACATTTTTTCTATAACCAGTCAAAAGGGGGCCTTCACGCCTCCCACGACACTTGGGAAATGGGAAAGGTGTGTGACCTACACGATTTCTATAACCAGTCATTGCCCCCCCCCCCTCATTCTACAAGACTCGTGAAATATGGAAGATGTGTTGCTGAAAAGACTTTCGAGTCTTTTCAGAAATGTCTCGAATGAACTTCCCAGGGTATTTGGTTGCTCGCGCAATGGAAGTCTGACCACGAAACGTCCATTGTCACCCCTCATGACGTTTTTCTTGAACTGCTCCTCGCACAGGATTTCCTCAGTTGTAAGAGTACGTTGCTGATGAGGGTCCTCCTCGATGTGCCAAAATCTCTCAATCTTGCTATCCAACCTGCTCATGCTGAGGTTGCATATCGCTCTACAAATTCCTGATACATGTGAAAGCTCTCCTGCTATGACTCATCCAAGCCTTGTCTTCTGTAATACTGGGAGATCAGGTCCCAGTTTGATGGATCGCACACAGATAATTTCCCAGCATATGCCGATCCCGATAAAAATGTCGACTGGACCTCCTGCGTGGTACTCTGGGTCAGCTATTTTAATGATAGGCGGTATAATCCAACGCTGTTCTTAAGCTGGCAAGACTAGCAAATCATTGATTACCCTATCTATTACCAAAAAATTCAAAGTTTTAAAAATTCGTTGAACTGTGAACCTATAGTGGCCTTGGTAAAAGAAGCGCTTTGAGTCTACGTGCCTCTAATTCCGCCAATTTTAAGAACCTAATCTTTGACACTCAGCTAAGGACGTTGACTCAACTCCGTGGTCATGAAGTTCGATGTGGAACCGCTGTCAAGCAATGCCCGGCAACTATTGGGTTCCCCACGATGATCCTGTATGTTGATGACTGCCGATTCTAGGAGAGCCTCATAGCCTGGGTGTGTGGTGAGTGTTGTGACATTAGCAGTGTGCGCAACTGATTTGGAGAGGCCCGAATTTATGCTGTTGTGCCCTTCTAAACCACCTCCGTCTACATGAAGTAGGGTATTGTGTCTTTGGAAGCAGACTCTGCAAGAAACCTTGCATTCACTTCCTGGGTGAGTCCTTTTCGAACAATTTCTGCGTTTGTTCCCGCACTTGTAACATCCGTTGACATGAGCGAAATTGACCTCAGACTTGTTCACGGGAAATTGATCTGTTCTAGTATATTAGACCCTTGGAATTGTTGCACAAGGAAGATTGTTTTGATTTCTGTTCTATGCTGGAATCAGTCCGGTACACTGCCTCCAGCGCTCCCCACCTGTGTGGCAAGAAATCCAAAAGTTCTTTCAGAGTGGGAACCGTATCATCATTCCGCATCCCCCACTCGCGAGCTGTACTCTTATCCAATTTGTCCGTGATGAATTGTATAAGGATTGTGTCCCATGAGTCAACTGGTTCCTCAAGGGCCCTGAGAGCTTCGATGTGACGACGTGCTTCGTCGACAAACTTGCGTAGCTCAATGCGTGCTTCCTTGGATCAAATTTGGAATCCCTAATAATGTCAGTGATGAGCAGAGGTCACAAAATTTGATCACTCCTGTTATCGAAGGCTGATCATGAATGATAGACTTGAATAGATCATGAAATGATTGCCACTGCTGGTAATCACCATCGAATATTGGCAGTGTCATTTTCGGTTGATCATTTCTTTGATTAATTGGTATTTGTCTATGTGTACCTAATTGTGTTTCATCTTGTGACTGAACTGACACTGATGATGACGAAGATCCTGCTGGTTCTTCCACCAATCTAATTCGAGCTCAAGCTTCCTCATCTTCGTCTGCAGCTTCCTGGATTGTAAGTGGGTCTAGCTTCATCTAGATGGTGTCGAATTCGTTGTACGAGGCAATGACCTTGTCGAGTCTTTCCAGCTGCTTGGATAGCGGAAGGGAGGCTGGCTTTTCCTTCCTCTACTGCTCCGTTTACTGCTGACGTAACTGAGTGCTTGTGACTCGTCGACAGTTGAAACTGCAACTTAACACGCACAATTACACTTACGTACAGCTTCAATGTTGACTTTCTGACGCTCACTACCACACTCTCACACCCTGTTTTGCCAATAGATTGCTGCTCAGATGATGCTACTACCACAATTGCACACACTGTTTTGCTGATAGCTTACTGCTGAGATGACGCTCACTACCACACTTGCACACACAACCGATTCCGTTAAGCAACAGACCAGTACTAGTTTTTGGACGTCGCAAAAGGGCGACCCTTGACCAGATCAGTGGAAACAGACCCTGACCAAAACTGTCCAAAATGCACGTTGCCATAAAGAAATCTTAAGATTTGAGTGTAGATCGAACAAGCAGTTTTGCAATATTCGAGACTCTGTTCATGCATTACACTGTGAACTGAATAAGTCCCGTAGTGCGAGTTTAATACATTATCGAGTGCGAAGCGCGAGATCCGAATGACGCGCGGCATATACGCGAAAAATTGCGGGCCACGAGCGCAACGCGCCATGAGAATGTGCCCGCGCAACGGGTAGATCTTAAGATTACACAAAGCCACAAAAGGGACATGAAGTGAATCAATTCTGAGCTTGCTTGTTCTATATGAAGACCAAACCCCTCGATTCGCAAAAAATCATTTTTTTTCACACCAGATTATGAAAGCACGGAAAACTTTACTTCCGGAAGTCATTTGGAGGTCATCTTAAAGCGAATTTTTCTTTATAGGTACGGCACTCACTTCGCGTATTTATTTGCTTTCGGGTCTTTTTTGAAGTAATAGGAAAAAAATAACAGAAACCCGGGGTCTTTCGGGATCCTTAGATCGGCAAAATTTTAAATGACATCCTTTGACTGAGGAAATGAATATTTTCATCGTGAACATGAATATTGAAATCCTCTGGTAGCAGACGATGTCGGCGAGACTTGCTCAGCAACAGCAAGACTAGTCCTTCGTGTGAGATGAGTGAGAATGTAGTTGTACGCCACAGGAGCAGACTACGCGAGTCAGTGCTGCTAACCAGGGGGTTCCAACGCTCATAAAGCTACGTGCTACCCAAAATTTAAGTGGCCCCTCCCGTTGAACTGGCTACTCCTCCTTACTCTACCGTCGCGCAACTGCCCAACTCCGTAATACATCGCTCCACCACCGTTCTTTATTCGTTCTCTATTCCCACGTAATACGGGCTACCTGTGAGCAGCTGTAAGGTGTACGGGAGAGGTAGAGAAAGGAGGGGAGAAGAAATTCTAGCAAGATTTCCCCGGAGTTGGAACCCCCTGCTGCTAACGACACTAACTTATCGGGCTCTTACTTATCGACGTATCCAAACCCCGCCAAAAATGAAAATAAAAACGTGAATTGTGATCGCCTGAGAAGATATTTGAATAGTTCAGACAGATAAAATCTCCAAACGCACAAATTACACAGATAAACAAATGAGAAATTATTTATAAATATCAAAATGTAGATGATATTTATAGATATACCAACTTAGATATAAGAAAGCTTCAAACTGAATTTTCTGCAAATATATGTAATTATATATATTTCCAAAGTTATCGGAACTACCCCATTTCACAATCTCAGAAGTAACTGACAAATTCATCACATTTGCAATTGAAAAATTTTTAAACTAGCCTCCCTACACATTCCATTCTGGACTCTGACTTTATTTTGGCACGAATAAATAAATTTCGAAATTGCAAAATAATCGTATTCTCAATCCTGAAATTTTAACTGACACGTCCATAAATTCGTTCCTGGTTTTCCTTAATCTCATGATCACTGAATTATAGATTTCAAAATTGCTAAATTCACCACATTTGCAATCCTAAAATCTACATACTAGCCCGTCTGTAAATTTGTTCATAATGTTCCTTAGTTATCTGATCACTGAATTATAAATTCTGAAGGGGCCGAATTTATTTCGTGTGCAATACTGTGGAATTTTTGGATCTGCAATTTTGAAATTAATTTATTGGTGACTTATAGAATTCAGAGTTCAAGAAAAAATGTGTAGGAGTTCAAATTCAAAAATTGCACAATATTTCACATGTAATAAATTTGTCAATTACAGAATTTATAATTTGGGGAACAGGTCACCTTGGAAAATTATAAAAAAATTTACAGGCAAGCCAGTTCATAAATTCCAGGATCGCAAATATAGTGAATTCATCAATGTTGAAATTTAGGTATCAGTGATTCTGCAATTTTGAAATGCATCTATTGGTGAATAAAGTATTGCACATGAGATAAATTTGGCAATTTCAAGATTCATAATTCAGTGATCAGATAACTTAGAAACATTATAAAAAAATTTACAGACGGGCGAATCTATAAATTTTGGGATTGCGAACGCGGTGAATTTAACAGTTTCTAAATTTATAATTCTGTGATCAGAATATTTAGGAAAATTAGAAAACGAATTTACAGACGGGCCAGTTCAAAAATCTCGGGATTGCAAATTTGGTGATTTGGCAATTTTGAAATTTATTTATTGGCTGAGAATTCTGGTTGAAGTTTAAATATATCTTAGTTGGTATATTTCTAAATATCACCTACATTTTGATATTTATAAATAATTGAACATTTGTATATTCATAGAATTTGTGCGTTTGGAGTTTCCATCTCTCATAACTATTTAAATATATGTCCTCAGGCAATTATAATTCACGTTTTTATTTTGACCCTTGGCGGGTGCTGGATACTTTGATAAGTAAGAACCCGATAAGTCAGTGTCGATAGCAGCACTGACTCGCGTGGTCTGCTTCCTTGGCGTACAACTACATTCTCACTTATCTCACACATGAGACCTTCCAGTTGTTTTCGGAGTTTTGTGCTTTTTCGCGACGTGAATCGCGGATTTTGTGGTGGCCATCGTCTTTTAAAGGATCTAGAAATTATCCAGGACTACCGTGAACATATCTTAGCTGTTGGTGTTGTGCGGGAAAAAATAAAATAGTGACAAGTCTGGATGTTGCTGAACAAGTATGCCCGACAACGTCCGCTACCAGAGGATCTCAATATTCATTTTTACGATGAAAATATTTATTTTCTCAGTCGAAGGGTAAGCCGTTTGAAATTTTTTCGACCTAAGGAACCCGAAAGACTCCGGGTTTTTGTTAGTTTTTCCCTATCGCTTTAAAAAAGACCCGAAAGCAAATCAATATGCGAAGTCAGTGCCGTACCTATCAAAAAAAATTCTAAGTCAAAATTGTCCAATACCCTTGAATTGAATTGTACAGTCAAAATTGTAATGATGGCAATTTACCTCCATATTTGAATATTTTATTGACCGTGCATTGTTTCTCGCGCGCTGTAGCGCGTTGTAATATTACCAGTTATAAATGAAAAATCAATTTTCTAGAAAAATTATGTGGAATGAGTAAAATGGAAGCAATCAAATTGTTTATTTGGGAAGGACCCACAACTTTAATGAAAATTTATTTTTGATGAGACGTCAAGTTTATATTCCAAGCGGCATAGCGCTTTCCCCAAAAAATCCGAAATTTCCTTCCATGGACAAAACAAGCTTTATGTGAAAGAATTTTATTGATTAGAATTCAATCTTATCGAAAAGATCTACAAAGTCTGAATAGAACCTTCATTATTTGTCAATTTTCTCTGAGAATGTTTAAAGAATTTTTAACTGCCGCAAAAGAACTGTGCGATAAGAGAACGAAATCAGGCGCAAATTGTAGGTATTGTAATAAGAATGTACATATTCCTTGAGACCATAAAAGCCTTGAGTAAATTTATTTATTTTTTATCAAAAGAAGAAAACCGATTCAAGCATCTGTCCTAATTTAGAGGTTTCGAACATCCTCCTAACTGAACCGAGAATGTCGCGTTAGGTAAATAGATCACTAAGCGCAAACTTAAGATTCAATAAACGCGGGAACTCTAGACGACAAGCAGATTTTCCGGAATTATTTCGAATTTTTTTGGAATAATTCTCTAATTGCGTCTCGTGTAAAAATTTCCAAATTAGATAGTCAGCACCTAGATTTAGCAGCGGGTTCCCCTTCCCCCATTTCTCCATCTCTCATGTTTTTCAACTTCTCCTGTATAGCCCCCTTCTTATGTTTATTTCCTTCCTCTGTTCAACCTCCCACCCGTGCACTGTGGTTAGTGGCTGAGTCGCTCATTTTAAATCGTTTCGTGCTTATTCCTGATTTGCTACCAAATCGTAACCTTTATTGACAAGAAGAAATAAAGTTTTCTTACGCATTGTTCTTTTGTCTCAAATCTATTCCACTAGCTTGATGAGGATAATCATGTTTTTAAGAAAGAGACTCCACTGCTATCACGTGACGGTTCCGTGAAACCCCAAACTCCTTGTATTGAACCGTAACCTAATGTTTCTATCCCCTCCCCTCATACATATTTTCCTCTCGTCAATTTATGCTAGCATAACTGAACATTAACCACTCCCGTCTCCCTCTCTTGTATGGCGAAATCTGACGATCATCTCTTCCCACTTCATTATGGTTTGGAAGTTTGACGCTATACAATTAGGGCCACTAATGAGATCATAGCTAGTATATATATTCAGGTACAACAATGCAGTATATCATCAGTAACAGTGATGAATTATTCTTCAATGTCTGTATCCGTCTCTATCAAAATGAGCTTTTTTATTCTCGCTCTGATCTTCACTTCTATTGCGTTTCTCGATTCTAATGGTAAGAATATTACATTTATCTCGCTAACAGCTACACAGTTGTTCACGTTAGAATGCTTCTGTCTCCCCCACCCCTCCACTGAGCGTCCCTTGACTGCCTACACTGAAGGCCATCATTCGAAGAGGCAATGCCTGTAGAAGTTGTTTGTCTGGGTACTCTCTGCGTACTGACGTTACGGGTTCAGAGACTATATATATATATACAGTCTTAAGGGTTGACATAAGGATGCTTAGTCGTCGCTTCAAATTCAGTTTGTATTATGATACCGAATCAATTATGAACGACTACCGTCTGATTGAGTGTCTTTCGTTTTCATTCACCCCCCCCCCCAACTTCGTGATCGGGGGTTTTTCTCACTTAAGGGGATTCTGGAGAAAAATCGCGCGGTATAGGGCACCCCTTCCCTTGCCTACCGAAGCCTTCAGCGGAAGCGTGTTTCCCCCAAGCACGATCGGTGGCGCCTCTGCCGAATGAATATCGTGTGTGTCGGGACCTACTTGAGCAATAACGTAGCGAAAGATTCCGGCGCCCCTTTCTCAACTATTTCTACACCGGCAAATTCGAATGCACTTTATGGGCTAAAAATGTTGTTTTGATTATGATAACCATGAATAGTACACATACGGTAATGAATAAGAAGACTATTATTCATTTTTATACATTTCATTGGCAAATTATAATTTTCATATAAGTTTTTATAGAAATTGTTGTTGTAAAATTTACAAAAATTATATATCGTTATTTATAAAATTTTCCAGTCGAATATTTTCGAACTTTACAATTTTTTTTTGGAAAAAAACATTTTGCTTTGGAATTTGAATGACTTATCATCTTTCAGTGAAATTTTTTCATCATTTTTATCATGTTTTTCCAAATTTTCGCATATGATTATCAATCATTATATCGTAAAGCAAGTATTAAAAATTTGAAAATATGCTTTTTTGGGAAATCTACTTCTTGTTTCAGTATACGTGGGATATAATTAGGAAAAATAAATAAAAATCATACATTTTCGAAAAATTTAAACACTCATTTTACTTCTCCAACTATCGGGTAATCGTGTTGTGTAAGAATTTTCTCTTTGATAATTCGAAACAAATTAGGACTTATTCATGGGATATTTAAAACATTTTCCATTATGTGCTTCAAATTTTTTTGGTACTGTCATATTGTGTGCCTGTTCCGTATATTGCCGCTATAAATTATCGTTGAAAGTGGAGAATCGAAACTTTTCTACGTTACCGTTTTAGCTGCATCTAGGTCCTTGAGCAGCCTCAATTAGAAAATTCTGGAAATGCGTGGCCAAAACTATCTATTTGCTAAATTTTATTTTTCATAACTATATAGTAACCTTATTTCACAGTCGCAACAGTAATTTATTCAGATAAGTATTTGGAGAAATATCGTTCAACTTCAAACACATTGGAAAAGTTTTATGCCATCAAATTTGACGATAAAAATACGTCCCTGCTCTTGCTTTACCATTATTATTATTTCGACCATACATGCACAACCAGCTACCCTCACACGTGGCCACTCGGGACTGACGAGCGTCGACGATGTCGCCAAGGCCCGTCCTTCCCTCTTTGTCGCCCATGTGGAAAAACGCGGAGTCGTTTTTCGTATCTCCATAACGAGAAAAATATATGTTTTTTTTGTGGCATATCGTTCGGCTTCTCATTCAATGTAGCTCCCTGGTCATTTGGATGTTCGCAAAGTGCTGAAAATCGAGCACGAGCGAGACTCTTCTCGCAGCTGTCACTTGCCATGGGCGCTGCCATATTGTTTTTCCGACTACTCACATATATCGGTCTATTTCACATATTTACGGCCCATCTTCTGTCAAATAAATATCAGGGCACCCGGAAAAAGGAAATTTTCAATCATTTCATTCGAGAAAAAATATATTCATCGTCAGCGGTCGAGTCGAAAAACGACTTCGCGATATCCCGTGCGTGGAACGCAGAAGGAGCAAGAACGTGTCCATTTTCCTCGTCACTTCCATCAGAAAAATGGTTTCTATTTTAGGGTGCTTTATTGAATGAGAAGCCGAACGATTTGCCGCAAAAAATATATTTTTGTCATTATAAAGATACGAAAAACGGCTGCGCGTTTTTCCAAATTTTCGGCGCAGAGGGGGAGGTGGGCCTTGGCGACAGCGTCGACGCTCGTCAGTCTCGAGTGGCTACGTGTGAGTGTAGCTCTTTGTGCATGTGTTGTCGAAATCATTATAATGGTACAGCAAGAGCAGGGACTGAAAGATGATGAGTCATTCAAATTTGCCAAAAAAATGTTCAATAGACAATTACGACAAAGTTTGAAAAGAAACAAAAATTTCACCAAAATTTATTTTTTCCTAATGGTATTTTGTACATATCAGATAACATGAAAAACTAAACTTATAATGTAATTTGCAAGCTGAAATATATACAAATTAAAAATTTCAGGCATACGTAAAAATCAGTTGCGGTTATGGATGAAAAATTTTTTCCTAAATCGAAAACGTATTAAAAATTTTATGAGGTACTAACAATTTGGTAAATTTTGTCAGTGACAACATTCTTTTCACCGAACTATGACGAAAAAGTAAAAAAAATCAAATAAAAATCTCATTCGTAAATCGAAATATTATTTTTGTACATATTCACAAATATAATAGCACTCAAATGAAAAGTCTAATTGGCAAAAAGGCATAATACAATTGTCGACATTCGTAATGTTTATCGATAATTGATTCCAAAAAAATCTGAAAAATATTTGAAAGATGTTCCAAAAATCAAAGAATATAATTTCTTCAAAATTCCAGAGCAAAATGTTTTCCTCATAAAAAAATGACGAAAAAATTGTAAAATTCCTAAATATTTTACTCAAAAATTTTATGAATAACGATATATAATTTATGTTAATTTTACAACAACAATTTCTATGGAAACTCACATGAGAATTATAATTTGCCAATGAAATGCATAAAAATGATTGATAATCTTCTTATTTATTACCGTATGAGTACTATTCATAGTTATCATAATCTAAACAATATTTTTCGCCAATAAAGTACATTCGAATTTGCCGCCGATTGCCGCTGTAGAAATAGTAGGGAAAGGGGCGCCAGAATCGTTGGCTACGTTACTGCTCAAGTAGGTCCCGATACACACACACATTCATTCGGTAGAGGCGGCACCGATCGTGCTTCGGGGAAAAACGGTTCCACCGAAGCCTTCGGAAGGCAAGGGAAGGGGGAAATATTCCGCGCGATTTTTCTCCGGAATGCCCTTAAGGCTCTGCTCTAAGGGGCGTTAGTTTATTGAAGAGCATCCAATATACAATCCATCCGAATATACTCTCAAATGACAAGATAAATGTAATATTTTGTGTTGTTTCTATGCTTGAATACGTGTAGTAAGCTTATTCATTCCGAATACTAAAAATAAGCTTATTTACACCAAGATCCTTGGTGATATTTTACTGGCTGTGACTCGCTAGAACTCTATCGAACAAAATAAATAGGATAAATTGTTTGAATTTTTGCATGCTACAAGAAATTCCACTTACATCTGTCTTTTGTCCCTCAAAATGTGTGCCAAAGGGCAATCTAATCCGATCCTAGTCGACGACGACATGACGACGACGACAACGGACAGATAGACAACAACGTAAAAACTACTTTTTCAGAATCAGGAGGCTCAAAACGTGGAGATTTCATAAATCGTCATTGACATCACCATCATTGTCGTCATCGTCATTGTCGCCATCGTCATTGTCTTCATCGTCATTGTCATGATCGTCATTATCGTCATCGTCATCGTCAGATTTAACAGCAATAATGCTCAGGAGTGAGAAGGCCTGGGAGGCAGTTGTTGGCTGCAGCGAAATACTTCTCCGGCAAAAGAAGAAAGATATGGACGCGGCAGAACAACAGTCGTAGAAGGAGAACACAATCATACCCAACCGGGATGTCGAAGGCCGACGAGCCCGATGCGCAAACGCGACTGTTTGCGCTACTGAGGATGATGCGTACATCCTGGTTTTGTTATGATAGATGATAATAAAAGGAAAAGAAAACCAGCAGGAGACTTACCAGCAGGAATAGTAAAACGATAGCAGAGGCAGCCCATTCAGCCACATCCAACCAAGATGTTAGAAAGCCGGCGAGCCCGATGCATGTTCCTGATGTGCTGCCGAGGACGGCGCGTAACATCTTGGCTGGGACACGACGCTGACTACCAGGAGGAAGAAACCAGCAGGAGACTTATCAGGCGAGAAAACGGCACCCCCTGACGTAATGCGAAAGTGGTTTCCGGGAAGAACAATGCCAAGAAGAAGATGATGGTTTTCTATTGGGTAGTAGATGGAAACTGTATCTCTTCATCTCCGTCAACACCGAGAGCCCCATACTACCTAGAATTGTGGACCCTTCTTGGTGTCTGTTCGCAGATTTTCCCACCATCCCGCAAAACAAGAAAAAAATCGTCATCGTCATTGTCGTAATTTTCGTGATTGTCATCATTGTCATCACCGTCGTCATTGTCGTCATTGTCGTCATCATCGTTTCCCGCAAATTTGACTTTCGACCCAATAATAAATTTCCTGTCGCCCCGTTTACTTTACTATACTTTAGCTCATTCTACTTATGCCCCGCAAATGCTGTTCATGGAAAATATATGACACTTTGGCGCTTATTTTCAGAGGCGGAAGTTGGCATTTTGGGCGATCGTGGAATGGAATACTATATGTACCACAGAAAATCTTTTCTCTCATACACCATTTAAAATATCATTTCCGAATTTGAAGATTTATCATTCAATTTGGCGATTCATCTCATTGGTTCAAAATTTAATTGTTTGATTTAAAATCATATTTATTTTTGGTAGGAGTTTATTTTTTCTGATCTTCAGTTCATTTTCCGTTCAAGTTGAACTGCTCGTTGGAGAGACAGTTAAAAGTTCCTGGATATAGTTCAAAAGTGAACTATTTTTTTATGATTTTTTTTTCCTGAATCAAATTTGGTTTTAATGAGAATCAAATTTTTGATGTCTTCAATTCATTTAAGATTTCATTTATATTCGACTAAGAAAAAATTTGGCTGCACCTTATATTATCCTATTGGGTAAGCTGGTTCTGTCAAGCAGTCTCAAAACTTTTCGGTTAAAAATTTTCATGGGGCGGTTTTCCTGTTTAGACTTCAAGACCACCCAAAAAATATACAGAAATCCATGAAACCTTGGACCTGAGCTTATTTGGTTCGCTTAAATGTTTTCTTCAAAAAATAATGTCTGTATATATTTTTTCTTTCAGGAGCAGGTGCGGCAGGTGATGAAGAATTTCCACATGTGAATGGCCTTAAACCAGGCATGGTCCCTTTAGAAGTTTTGTATCGCCGTGAAGGGAATAGGGTTTTTCCCGCTCTAGTGATGTTCGGTGGATTTCGACTCCCAATTTCCGAGGAAGAAGCAGCAGCATGCGAGAAATACTTCAAAGGTATACCTTTGAATTAGGATGCTGAGCTTTCCGAGTGGAGAGCAAGGGAGCCTTTGGTTTTACAGTAGAATTTGTGACAGTTCACGCTGCGACACTTCCCGTTCTTGCATTTCTCCTTCTTTGGCCGCGTGTGTGTTGATCACAGACTTACACGTTGCGCGTGAATAAAGACGAGTGGGGGGAATCTGACACTTCCCGGTCGCTTCCCCTACAGCCCCGGAAACGGGAACTGTCGCAGAGTCTACTTTATATTTTTTTACTCTGGAGTCGCTTCTGGAATCGTTTCATAAGAGTATCGGTTGAAAGTAAAGTGACTTCAAACTTTTACAGCAGGCCCTCTCCACTTAAATAGGCAATATGAAGAATAATAATTATTTTTTTCAGCGTAGTATAATGCCCGGCCAACTGTTGACAATGCGGATTGACCCCCCTTGTACCTTACTCTGCTCATCCTATAAATGCGCAGAACGTCGCACAGTGGGGACAGAGTGTTCAAAACCACCAACAGGTCGCAAATCTCAACCAAATCAAGCAAAATTTAGCCAGAAATGTTTGTGATTGTATTCGAAAGAGACTAGCGAAGCCGAATTTTTAAAAATAATTTATTTAAACTTTTTTAACAAAATGAAGCGTGATTATAAAATTTTGGGTCATGAACTAAATGAACCACATACAGTTTTAAATGTTTAAGGCACAGGTTATTTCAAATTTGACATCATGTTTGCCAAATAACTTTGTTTTAACAATTCGTTCGAATAAATTATTGCCTTTTTCGATTTTTTACGAAAAAATTATAAAATCTAATTCTGCTGGAAAAATTATGTCCTATTCATTGTATTTCATATTAGGAATACAATTTCTTACAACCATATGTCTAAATAATTAATTTTGCATATTCTATATTTAATCTTCATGAGGCTTTAAACGTCTTCAGAAAAATGAATAATAATAAAAATTCAATATTTGTAAACTGAAGGGGTTTTTCGTGCATACTTTCAAGTTTGCCATTAGTTTTGAAAAAAGACATGTTTGAACGACCATAAAACCAAAACTCGAAAAACCCTATACCCACATACCCTAAACTCATAGGCCTTAACCCCATAAACCCTGAAACCATGAGCCCCAAACCGATAGAAATCTCAACCGTATACCCTAACTCCATAGACCTCAAACCCACATACCCCAGAGCACTGAAACCTAAACCTACAGACCCTTTATGCATAAACCCTAAACCCTTAGTCCGTAGACCTCAAACCCATAAACCCTAAACCATTGAAACTTAAACCCATATATTCTTTATCCATAAACACTTAACTCAAAGAAACTGAACTCATAGACCCTAAACTTATAAACCCTTAATCCATAAGCCCTAAATCCATATACCACAAACCCATTAATCCTAAACCAATGAAACCTGAGCCCATGGACCCGTATCCCATAAACCCTAAACCTATAAAGCCTAAACCCATAGACCCCAAACCCATAAACCCTAAATCCATGAACCCTGTACCGATAAAAATCTCAACTCATAAACCCTAAATCCACAAACCTCAAACCCGTAAACCCCAAACCAATGAAACCTAAACCCATAGACTCTTAGCCCATGAACCCTTATCCCATTAACCCTAAATCCAAAGATACTGAACTCATAAACACTAAACCTATAAACCCTAAATCCATATACCTCAAACCCATCAACCCTAAAACAGTTAAACCTAAGCCCATAACCCATATCCCATTAACTCTAAACCCATAAACCCTTAACCTATAGACCCTAAGCTCATAGACCCTAAACCCATAGACCCATAAAACCTAAATCTATAGGCCTCAAACCCATAAACCCTTAACCGATAAAAACCTCAGCCCGAAAACCCTAAATCCGTGGACCCTAAAATCCTAGACTCCCTAACAATGAACCTTTAAATACTAGACTAAATCATAAACCTATGAATTCGAAGCCCATAACCACAAAGTCTCCTCGTTTCTAATCCACAAACAATCAACCTCGCGCCTCTCTAAAAGCAGGAAAAGGTATGTTCATTGAAGGAAAAAAACCGGTTCTGAGTTTGAAGCTCCTAATTTATAAGTTTTAGATGTAAGAGTTGATAGAATAATTACAAAGATATAAAATTAATGAAAGACAAAAATCAGAAAAAAACGAAATTTATGATAATTAAAACGTATTTTTAAATGTAATTTAAAATACGAGAAACAGCCTAACTATGAAATAAATAAATTTTTCTAATAATTTATTAGTTGGAACAGATTATTTCAGAACAAGTTAATCAATACTAAGAACACATTTGTTAATATGCAATGAGATTTCGAAATAGTTCTGCTTTCAAAATACAATTTTTCGTGAATACAAAATTAATCTAGAGGAAATAACTCGTCCCAACAAATTTTTTTAGCAAAACACATGTCAGACTTGAAACAGATTGTATTTCGAAAACAAAATATACTGCTCCGGAGATCATTTCTCCAGTAGAATTAGATTTTGGAATTTATTTTGCAAAGATATTGAAATGAGCAATAATTAATTTAAACGAATTATTTTAACAAATTTATTTTGCGAAATAATCGTGAATTCAAAATCAGCTATGCCTCGAACTCCTTAAATTCTATATGGCTTATCTAGTTCAAATTTCTGTCAAAAGTATTTTCAGGGGAATGAGATCGAAATCGAATAAGAATTCTAGGTTTTAGGATTTTCTGAAATGAATTTCGAAATTAAGTTATGCTGTTTGCCTATAGGCCGCCCATTTTATTAGTCTGTAAGGTAAGTCGGCTCTGTCCAGCAGTCTCAAAACTTTTGGTTTCGAAATTTTCCGGGGATGTTCTTTCTGCTTGTATTCCAAGGCCACCCAGAAAATATATGAAATTCCAAGAAACCCTAATGCCGGATCCAAAGTTTCAAGGTTCTAAAAAAAAGTCTCTAATAAATAATGTCTGTATGTATTTTTTCTTGCAGGATTACTTCCGCCCGTAAGCCGTCCCCCAAAGTTCCCAACAGATACTAGTCTAGGAAGACGGATCCCTTCAGAAATTACCTGGCATGATAATGGTTGTCCCATCAAGCAGCCCTTTGCAAGGTATGAAGGTGGAGAAGAAATCCAAATTTCTATCAGAGAGGCAGTAGAAATCGAACACTACTTCAAAGGTATACATTTGAATTAATTAAATTTGTTGTTGCGATCACAGTTATTGGTGTTTCATAATATATGGATTAAATGAATCGTTGTAACGAAGACACTTATGAATAATTATAACACAGATACAAAATGTATTTAATATCAACAAAGTCGTGCACATTAACTACCTAAACTGCTTATATTCTGAAGGTTTTATTTAGCCTCAGCCGTCTTTAAATCCAGGAAATTTTCCTTACAAACCGAATCGCTTTCCGGCAAATGACGCAGGACTTCAGAAATTAGAAAATGGCATTTCTTCAACTCTTCTGAATTAAAAAATTTCATAATTTTTATTAGGTAACTTCCTCTCTTAAATAGTGGTTTACCAGAAATGAAATTCGAAAGATGTGCGGTGAATCGCATGTTAAGAAAATTCCAATAGATAAAAATTTTCGAATAGAATGCTAGAAATTACAACATTTTAAATTCATTGGAATCATTTCATCCAAAACTCTTTTATTTATCGTTGATCTGCAGTTCAGGTGGTCAAATGTTTATTGAAAAAATGTTTATGATGGATGGGAGTAATAAGAGTCTATCGATTTTCCGTCCACATTCGAATTTATTGGTTTGGTTTCTGAGTATCAAATATAAGAATTGAGAACTTCTTTATTTTTGGAAGAAAGGTGAAAAAACAGCAAGTTTGTTCCTAACAATCCTCCTCAGACAAGTTTATTTATTATTCTTTATTCAAAAAAATTTTTTTTATGTAAAAAAATTTTACAAATAAAAGTTGTAGATCTTACTGAACTACACATTTTTTTAATACATTTTTCTTTTACGGATGATAGTTTCCGAGAAAATTGGTTATAATCTGTTTTCGTCAGAAGACCCCATAAAATTATGGCTTTTTGCGTTCAGATAAGTCTACTTTGGTTATATTCTGTAGCCAGTCACAGGCATGCCTTCTCGCCCCTTAGGAGACCTGGAAAAGGGGTAGGCGTTCAAACAATATTAAACCCCATGGGAAGCGTGAAGGCACTCCTTTTACTGGTCATAGAAAAAATGTTGGTCAAACGCCTATCCCTTTTCCAGGTACCGTGAGAGAAAGAAGGCACCCCTGTGATCGGCTGCAGAAATAAGGTTGGTTGAACCCCTTCCCCTTTCCCAGGTCTCGTAGGGGGCAGAATTAGTCTCTGCTTAATCACAGAAATAATGTTGGTCAAACTCCTACCACTTTTTCAAGTCCCCTGGGGGCAGGAAGTCACCCCTGTGATTGGCTACAGGAATATTGTTGGTCAAACCCTTACCCCTTTCCCAAGTCCCGTGTAGGGCGGCAAAGGAACCCTCCTACTGGTTACATGTATAGTTTTGGTCAAACGCCTACCCCTTTTCTAGGTTCCCTGGGGCAGGGAGGCACCCCTGTGATTGACTACAGAAATGATGTTGGTTAACACACCTTAACGTGCCTTCCCGCCCGCAGGGGACCTTGAAAAAGGGTAGGGGTTTGACCAACATTATTTCTGTGACCAGTCACAGGGGTGCCTCCTCGCCCCCCACAAGACCTGGGAAAAAGGTAGGGGTTCGACCAAAATTATTTCTGTAGCCAATCACATGGGTGCCTTTCCGCCCCAAGGGGACCTTGGAAAGGGTAGGCGTTTGACCAAAAATATTTCTGTAACCAGTAGGAGGGTTGCCTTTCCGACCCCCATGGGACCTGGGAGAGGGGTAGGGGTGTTTCTAAATTTATTTATTTAGCCAATCACAGGAGTGCCTTCTTGCTCTCACGGTATCTGGAAAAGGGGTAAGCGTTTGACCAACATTACTTCTATGAAATTAAAAAAAAAAAATTTTGAATAAAGAATAATGAATAAACTTGTATGAGGAGGATTATTAACAACAGACTTGTTGTTTTTTTACCTTCCTTCCATAAATAAAGAAGTTCTCGATTCTTATATTTGATGCTTAGGAACAGAACTATTAGATTCGAATGTGGATGGAAAATCGAAAGCCTTTCATTACTCAACTTAATTTCTTCCGGTCACAGGAAAAATGTAATTTAAACAGGTTGAGACAAGAAAGAGTGATATGTAATAAATAAATAACTCACTTCGAGTAATGTGCTTTCGTAATTCTAGACTATCGCTCATTTTCTCGGAAACTATCACCTGTATAATGGAAACGTACAAAACAAAAAATGTGTATTTTAATAAGATCTACAACTTTTATTTATAACATTTTTTTGATTTCGCATCTTATTTTTACTATTATATCCGTAACCATTGCGTCAAAATTCCTAAGAATACGGAGTGCAAAGGGAATCGGTCATATCACCTTTTCGGAAGTTTATCCATTTTCTATTTAAATTATTAAAAAAAAAGGTTTTCTTATTCGGAAGATGACCAGAATTTTGTTTTCAGTTTCAGAAGTAACTCTGAAATATTCGAGATTTATCCGTAAATGTGCTGCTGATGAGAATATTTTCCATAGAGAATCAATGAATACCTTTATTAAATACTAAGTTTCTTTTACAGAAGTAGCCAGAGCTAAGGAAGAGAGTCGAGAGTGAGAACAACGTTTGAAGGAACGTGGAAGCATTCGAGACAGAGAGAGAGTTCGACTAGAGGAACTAAATATATTCCTGCCGCTTTTCTTGATCATTTATATATCATCCTTCACAATTCAGCCAAAACAAGGACAAACCCTCAGTATTACTTGCAAACCAGTACCGTAATTTATGGAATCCTGTGCAACCTAATGTCAATATAAAACTTTAGAATTGAAATCACACAACCTGCAAGTGTGAACTGGACTATACAGTTTTTAATTCTCAAAATTGAAGCTTAGTTTATAAACTTTTTCGACTATCTCAATTAGGTTTCTGATGGAATAATTGATAATAAAGAGGCAAAAAATTGAAGCAAAAGTTCCAAATATCTTTCCTTTTACCATTTGTAAAGATTCCTCAAAACTTTTTCGGTTCAGTTTCAATGCTGCGATGCTTCTCACCGATTATACTTGTATAATGGTCTCCTCTGAGGTTATACATCGCGAAAGGCGGAAACATCACAAGCGCAAGCGATTACCGAGAAGTTTGATATCATCATTTAAGAGAATCAATAAAATCAAATGAATAAGATGGAATAAAATACCAAAAAGTTGGACGTAAACCATAGATACTGAATCAGACGGGGTTCAGAGAAGAGATAGGGGACGCTAGAAGTAGATTGAATGACGCCTGGTCAGATGGTGATGGGGGAAGCGCAAGAACATAAATGAAGTACAAGAGCAGGTAAAAGGGCATAGGAAGTTCGAAAAAAGCTAAGGGAAGGAAAGGCAGTTAGCCAAAAAATATCTGAAGGAGGTAGAACAAAAAAGAGGAATTGGGATCGATTTTGCGAAGTGTGAGGAAGAAGAAGGGAGGTCTCAACGGATAGAGATATGAGAGATGGAATTGGAGCAAACTTTCAAGAAGCAGACAGAAAAAATAAGGAAAGACAATTATTAGAACGAGTAAGTGGCCAGTTGGTCGTGGGGGCTAAGGCATGCGCTTTTGACCTAAGCCGTCTGGTTGTGGGTTCGATTCCCGCCTTGCACTCTGTAAGAGCTTCGGGGGCCCACGCGGTGAACACTTGCCTAGCAAGGGAATGTTCATCTCCGTAAAGTCGTGGTGCTGGTACCTCTTGAGGAAAAGGTCATTCTGTGTATTTGGGGCTAGGGTTCTTGGTGGTTCGGAACCCACCTTAAGCTGTAGGTCCCCTTTACTTACTACCAAGGTAGTGGTGGGGTGTGTAAAAGAATGGCGGAGAAGTTCGAGGAAAGTGTAAACCCCCAGGGGACACATTGAATCAATCACTCAAAAACAATTAATAAAACGATGAGAAAAGATCAAGAAGTCAAAATTAAATAAATGGTATGAGGTAATTCTTTTTTTTTAGGAGTAAAAAACGGAGGAATGCTCATGCACTTACCACATTCGAACCTTGGGGACCACGATTGCATGGCCTACAAGGAACGAATGTAAGAGTGGGACTTACCGAACGGCACCTAGCCACTAACTCTGCGCATCCAGCTTGTATTACAGACTTTCTACGTTAATCCTTATCCGCCCCAACACGCACTTATCGTCCTCAGCAGTGCAGCTACTGCACTCGGGCCCGTCGGCCTTCGGCGCGTTATGGACCCTCAAGGATTAACTTCACTATCTCTAAGATGCTCTTCTCTCTTCTAAAGCCGCAGTAAATTTTTTAAGTACTGGGCTATATCGTCCCAGTTGTCGCGAGAGCCAACCATCAGCCCTATGATGTTGTCCGGCGAAATGTTGGCGTTCACCTCCAGCTCCAGTTTCCTCCTATCAGCTGCCCATCTGCCACACTCAAAGAACGTGTGTTCAACATTATTCACCCTCCCTGGGCAGTAGTCGCAGTTGGTGCTCGGTTTCCTGCTCCTTCAATGAAGGTAATCTTTGAAATGTCCGTGGCCAGAAAGGAACTGGGTAAGGAAAAATTCACCTCCTAATATTTCCTGGTGATCCACGGCTTCAAGCTGCCTACCATCCTCACCGTCCACCTCCCTCTTGGGTCGGCTTTCCGCCGATCTTCCCATCGCTGGGATGTAGACGATCTCAAACAAGCAGCAATGCCAATATCTGCATTTGCTGCTCCGCCAAATAGACTTCTTTCCTCTCAGCTGCAAGAAGGTCAATCGAGATATATCCCGAAACGGCCGGACCGGACAGTGACCTATAGCTGCAAGCGACTCTGAGCGCAGCTTCACGTGAACCTTTAGAAGCTCGTTCCTCCGGCAGGCAAATCTAAGGGCGTCTGCCTACACTGTCGCTCCAGACAACAATATGGAGTTCGCAACGCTCATCAGAGGTCTCCTTTTACAGTTTCTTGGGCCTGCAATGTTGAGCATGAGTCTAGATAGCACTGCTACCACTAGTAGATTAGATTTATCACTCCATGTATACCCTTTTCGGGGTTTTACATATCTACATTCCCTCCTCCTACAGGAGATCGTCAGAAATTGAACCCTTTAACCCAAATCCCTTCCCGAAAATCCCCAATAACCCCAACTCTCATTATGAGCCTCCAAGCAATGCCTGACGTACTCAATCCTGTGTGATTGTTTAATTTCTGAAACGCCTACCGTCGGCAGCCGGATTTTGAATTCAAAACGCCCGCATTTGCCTGAAAATTTGGTCAAAGGAGAGGAAAACTGCGGGAAACCAAAACTCCTGAGCGCAGTCGATTATCGACAGACAAGTTTAGATGTAGACATTCGATAGCATCGAATGCCTACACCGATCCTCAGCGTCAAATCTCCCGCTCGACAGTAATTAAACATGGTGAAATCACGACTAAACGAGGATCCCGAATAGTCACCCACCCGAGCGCTTACCGCGCTCGTTCATGCTTGACATTCGAGGTCCCGCCCAAGTCGGCAGTTACCACGCAGCTACTACCGCCGGTAAAAAAACTGTTACCATATTATCAGTTTAACACGCAGCCTTAGAAATCTGGACCCCGAAAGTGATCTTTTCGTCATTCCACGTACCCAGGTACTTCAGCACATTCACGGCCTCAATGCCATGCCCAGCGATATACGCTCTTAATGGTTTACTGAAGAACCTCTGCCTGGAGAGAACGGCGAGTTCAGTCTTCTTGCTGGCAAGCTGCAAACCGTGGTTAGGAAGCCAGGTCTCAACTCTTCTTGATACGACGTCAATCAGCATTCTCGCCTCTTCTTCGGTCCTTGCTCTTATCATTGCTGCTGAATTATCAGAGAACCCAATGAGCTTCACTACTTCCGGGAGATCAATACGCAGAGCGTCGTCATAGACCACGGTAAACATATCGGGTCCCAGAACTGACCCCTGAGCAACTCCCGACGTGATTTCAACGCAGCGCGTCACTTCAGATGTTCCGAAGGTGAGCTGCCTGTCACTGACGTAATGTCCACTAATATGCTGCAGATAATCAGGGATTCTGAATTTTCCCTCAAGTGCTTCAAGGATGTCAACCCATCGTAATGAATTGAAGGCATTCTTGACATCAAACGTGACCATAATGCACACACTCCTTGATCCACAGCTTTCTCTCTAAGCTAATTCCGCTTCATGAAGTGCCTCTCAAATCGCTCCAATCGTAGAACTGCCCTGCCTCAACCCATGCTGATTCTCGGCTAAGCCTCCCGCTGCCCGTATGGCCGTTCTTAAACTGGCCTGCAGACGAGTCTCGAAGAGCTTCCCAATCATATTAGGCATACAGGGAGGTCTGTATGAGGATGCCGTGATTGGGGCCCCTTATCCTTTCCAGCGAAACAAGCTTCTGCTTCTTCCACCGCGCACAAAAAACTCCAGTTGTGAGACAGGAGTCAAACAAGTTAAGCAGCAAGGATGGAAACTCACTTGCCACCAACTTGATCACTTCTGATGGGATACCAACAGGGCCTGGTGCTTTACCACACGAAATTTTAGAGGCTGCCAACCACATTTCCTCTTCAAAGGTAATACTAAGGTAGGAAACGACGAAGTTATTAAAAAGGGATAAGGGAATAAGATGGACAAGAATAGGAAGATTGAGATTGGGGAATGAGGTGAGGGAAGCGGTAAATTGGGAACAAAAGAGGAAAAGGAAGCGCAGAATATGCGAATGGGGAAGAAAAACATGGAAACATGTATAGGAGGCATCTGTGGAAGGCCTGGAAGATAGAAGAGGCTGACAACAGAATACGGTGAGGATCCTAGGAGAGGAGGGAATTAAAAAGAGCTAGAGGAACGAAGGAGAGTTAATAAAAGACTAATTGTGGGAATGGAAAGGTTGAATTGGGAGAAAAGTGAATTAAACAAGCAAACGGAAGTTAAGATTTATTTATTTATTAACCTAACCCTTAGGGAATACATTATAAATGAAGGTACTGAAAACTCCCAGCTTCATATGAAACAATGTGATGAAGGTTTTCTGAAACTGTTTGTTTAAAGGTGACCTGATTTGTTCAAAGTCTCATTGGTATATGAATTTTTCTTCCCAGCTAGAAACTAATCTTTTTTGTTAAAAATTGAATTATTTTTTTTTAGGCTCCCGTTTTTGATTCGGAACCCCCACTTTTATGGTAGAAGATTCAATTACATAGTTGGATGTGGGGTCGTATTATTAGGAGTCTGCTTTGTTAGTAGGAGACTTTCTTCTTAAGTTGAATTTAAAAATGTTTTGTTGAGATCTTCTTCTTTGCTTATTTGTTTCACTATTTGATTGAAGACTTCGTATGTCAACTTAAGAGTGGCAGATTTAGTTCCTGGTACAATTTTTTTTCTTGAATCTAGAATTCAACTCATCGTCGAATCTTGTGAAATAATCTTCAAATTTCCTAGTATAATCATTAGCTCATCACTCTTCATATCTCAGCCAAGGAAAAGAATGAATATCGCGTGATTGTTGATTAAACATGAAAAACTTTTACGCGTGGAATTGAGATTTCTGCAAGGCTGCGAGAGGGAGTTTTATCACATGCCTCAATTTATTCTCATAATAATTATCCAAAAATATGAATATTAAACCTTTAAAAATGAACAAAGGATTGGGTTCTATTTTTTCCTAAAATCCTGGCCAATTTCACATGTTTATCAGAATGAGAAAACATTGGCTCATTTAAAATTTTACTTAACCGGATTTTTAACATTATCATTGTCGTCTGTGAAAATGATGATTCTGTGGAGAAATCATCAGATTGACTGAAAGAACACTATTTTGAAGTTAAAAGGAAGAATCAGTTCTTTTATTAACTTTTTTTATTTTTATTAGCTATTAGTGGCTGTTTCGGATAATCTAACGGATCAGCAGACCTCACAAATCTTCCCCTCTCATGTAAAAAATCGTTAAAAAAAATGGAAATAGATCTATTCGGGTAAAGGATTTACCTATTTTATCAGGAATTTCAATTTTGTTGGTAATATGATGTAATCGTTGGAAGAATTGTTTTCCCTGGAAATGATTTATCTTCCCAGTTGAAATGTTTTCGTTGCAGATTAATTTTTACATTCTCATTCTGAATGAGAAGATATTGGTTTTATGTGAAAATCGACTTTCACGGATTTGATGAAATCTCCACGTTTTGAGACCCCCTGAGTCAGAAAAGATGGTTTTTATGAAGGTGCCCGTCAGTCTGTCTGTATGTCTATCTGTCTGTCTGCCTGTCTGTCTGTAGTCTGTAGTCTGTAATCTGTGTACTCGGCAACTCTCGAAAGAATGTTCGGATTGGATTGTCCTTTGACACACATTTTGAGGGACCAAACAGACAGGATGAGTTTGTTATAAAGCTATTTTGGATGGAAAATCAGAGGGGGGGGGGGGGGATGGAGCATTTTGAACATTTTTTTGGAATTTTTTTTCAAGAATCAAAAATTGTAAGTACAGTTTCTTGTTGTAGGTAAAAAATGAAACAGTTTATCCTAATGATTTTTGAAATTGGCAGAGTTATGGCATTTTCAAAAAAACCAAAAATTTGAAAGAAATGAGAATTTTTAGCCAACTAACGCAAGATTGAAAATAAAGTCTTGAGAGCAAAAATGTTTCTTCTTTTGAGCCCTACAAGATCGTGAGTACGACTTTTTGAATTTTCTCAAAAAATCAAAAATTTCATTTTGGATCGCACAAAAAATAATTAAAAATAATCTGTTAATTTGATAACTTTCGAAAGAATGATCATATTCGATCGTGCTTTTTTGGATCAAAAACAAAAGGAGGGGGGAGGGGCCCTTTGAACATTTTTCTCAGTAAGGTTTCTTGTAGTAGGTAAGAAGTGAAACAATTTATCCTCATGGTTTTTTTTTTGAAAAACAAAATTGTCAGAGTTGTGGCATCTTCAAAATCCAAAAGTGTAAAAGAAAATGAGAATTTTTAGCCGAATAACGCAAGATTGAAAAGAAAAACACATAGCAAAAATGTTTCTTCTTGGGAGCCCTACAAGATCGTGAAAACAACTTTTTTAATTTTCCTAAAAAATCGAAAATTCCATTTGAGGTCTTGAAAGAAAGGAAGAGTTCGTTAACCAGCCATTTTTTACCAATGGTTCTGGTTTTATCCATCAAAATCGTTTTTTGAAAAATCAAAAATGCAAGTTCTCGCTCAAACTAAGCGAGGTGCGGAAATATGTAAAGATAAAAAATTATTTATTTTAAAAAGACCTATAAATTTTATATACACCATTTTTTCATCAGGTACACAGTTTTTGTTTAAATCTAGAAAAATGTTACCACAAATGAAAAGTTCCATTTGTGAACAAAACCATGCGAGATATGAGAAAAATAAAAGGAACGGAAATTGTTTACCTTAAAAAGTCTAAAAATCCATTGTTGATCATTTTTTGATAGGACAAATAGTTTTCTTTTTCATCGTAATAACACACTTACAAAAATAAAAATTTCCATCTTCAAGCCGAACAATCAGAGTCAAGAAGAGATAATTCATAGAAAAATTGTTCATCTTAAAAATTTTCACAAGCTTTAAATGAAATTCCTTCCAATACGGCGTCTATTTTTTTTTTATGGTTACAACGCTTCTCAAACAATGAAAAATTTAATTTGCTAGCCAAACTATGCGAGATGTAAATATCAGTGGCAAGCACTGTAATAAGAATGTGTTCCTAAAGGCCTGTAGAGCCTTAAGTAAACTTATTATAAAAATATCAAAAATGAAAAAAAAAAATCTTTATAGAAGAAGAGGTTTTCAGCAGTTTTGCAATATTTGAAATTCTGTGTATGCATTACACTGTAAACTTGTAAACTGAATTAAACACGTATGAAGCCGAGCGCGAAGCGCGAGGTGTAAAAAAACCCAGCGTTTTGGTTGAAAATTAAACTATTCACTCACAAATTCTAAGCATTTTGTTGAAAATTAATGAGTTTTATAGATAAATTTGTCTCTTTGTAGAAAAAAGATCTTTTTGTATGTAAGAACTATATTTAGTTGATAATTATACAACTTGCTTGAAACTGGAACTGATATATTGGACTTTTCGATTTTTGGTTGAAAGTTCATGGAAATTTATCTCTTTGGTTAGGAATTTATGTACTCAGTAAACAAATCATATTTTTGGTAGAAAGGTAGTCTTCTCCAAAAATGCGTCTGTTCCTTTGAAAATCAATTTGTTTTGATTAGGGATCAGTCTATTCTTTTGAAACTTGGTCTTTTTGATTCCGAAACCCAAAAATTTAATAGGAATATAGATTTCATTGTAGAAGGTTAACACGTTTTCTGGAAAATGAAATTTCTCGGTTGAGAATTTCATTGCTCTGATCGTAATTCTTCTTTTTTCTAATCAAAAATGAATTCGCTTTGTTGTGAATTTATCTATTTGTTTGAGAGATCAATTTAGTTTTAGGTCGTTTCTCGCATTCCGTTGAATTTAAATATTGAGAATTTTTTTTCTCCTTTTTGTTGGAAAGTAATTTTCTCAACAAAAAATTGGGTTATTTTACTTTTTAATTGTAAGTTATAGTCTTTAGTTGAAAATCTAACAAAGGGTTTTTATTTTTAATTCATGAATATTGTTGGAAATTCGTCTTCCAATAGAAGAACTATCTTTTTCGATAGAAATTCGGGAATTTAATTGAAAAATCGACTATTCTTTTGAAACATCAATCATTTTGTTGAAGATATAACTATTTAGCTGATGACATTATTTTGGTTCAGAAATCATAAATCCAGTTCGAACCAGATTTGAAGCGACGACCGATTAGGCGAAGGTAAACACTCAGGACCATATGTATAGTCTCTGAACCGGTGCCTGAATACGTGCATCGAAAGTCTCCAATTAAACAACTTCTGTACTACGCATTACGATACTGCCTTTTCAAGGCTGATGGGCTGTCGTGCTGCGTCGTGCGAGACTCTGAGGGATGGACAGAATCACTCAAGCATGAACAGCCGGGAAACTAGCCCTCTGTCAAGAGGCCCCCTGGCAAGTGTTGAGTGTAACCTCAAAAATTCTTTAAAGCCGCTCTTAAATGAAAAAAAATACTGGCCTGAGTGCCAGACCACATTATATATTTTTGGTTTCCTAAAACCGAATCTGAGGTTCGTTCTATAACATCACGTCAGGTTTCCAAAATAACCTCATGTTTAGATGTCTGTGGAGGTCTTTTGAGGTAATCTTAAGATTACTAATTGGGTTGGATTACTATGGATTCTAATTTCTTTAAAAGCAACCCATGATCAAGGGCATCAAAAGCTCAGGACAAGTCTAGCAAGGCCAACAAGGTTACCTCTGAACAATCCAAAGATCTACCTATGTCATCCGAGACGTGGAAAAGAGTTGTAGCGCACGAAAAGCCCTTCCTTGACCCAGATTTATTGGGGGGGTAATATATAGTGTTCGTTGATGTAGGGTGTGAACTGATGCATGTAAATCCTTTCAAGTACTTTCGAAAGGTAAGGTAGAATAGTTATTGGACGCAAGTCCTTAAACGATTGTAAGCTATCGGATTTAGGAAGAGGAAGAATGATACCTGATCTTCATGCCGAGGAAAATTCTCCCTCCCTTAATGATGTATTTATAATGTTTAGTAATACAGAAAGGCATGATGGTCCACAGAGATAAACAGCGGAGCTATTTACACCATCCGATCCCGTGGCAGTGGAAGTGAATTACCTCGAAGCGCAACACAGTTGACTTATTTTTTGATCAGTTTCTTTGGAAGAAAAAGTATTCTGAGAGTCAAGTATGTTACTAACAGACAACAGAAGGTCGCATATTAGTTCATCTGACGCTGCTGCTGGTGGGATGGTATCTAGATAGAAGTCATTGATGAAAGTGGGGTCCGTTGATAGATCTCCCCAAGATAACTGTTTCTGTCTCAACCAGACATCAGCCAGGTTCACCTTCTCCCACATATGTTTGGAAAAGGGGTTGTTCGAATGGCTAGCTAGATATCCCTTATTTTTGCGCTGAAGGGAGCAACTTCTAAGTTTAAGGAGCAGCACATATTTTTTCTGTCTGATACAATTTTAGAACTCCGCCATTTGGAGCGCGCTCTGTCTCTAGCCCTGGACATCTTCCTTACAGAGTTCGTGAACCAAGGTGGCCTGGGTCTAGCGATTCTAAAACGGCGTAAAGGACAGGATTGGTTGAGGGGTTACATGAGGTTTGGAGGCTCGGAAAAAGGGTATTCTTACGAGTTGTTTTTTAATATATCAAATGAAACACTTCATTCAAACAATCCCGCATATCAAAGATCCATATTTAATAAGTATGCTGTGAAATCTCTATTCTAAAAAATTTAACATTCAGCCTCTGAGAGTTCATTCCCCTTGACCTCTCAAAAGAAGTGATCTTCACGTGGCCATGATAACTAACGACTGGTTTAACCAAAATAAAAAAACCAAAAATTTTTAGTTAGTTAACATGCATAAAACTCGTGCTTGGACGAAGGTAAAAACATAAAAATGAAATTTGAAATTTTGGCCACCAAACCCAACAGGAGAGAGCTCTATCGTGGAGCTAAAAGAGCTTGAAGGCAAAAGGCTGCTGGAGACCACCCGAATAAAAGTGGGATGGAGTAGCAGCAGGGTAAGGCGAAGATTACGGATTGATCAGTGTTTCAGGTGCCTGAGCTACGGGCACTAAGCAAGATAATGCAAAGAGCCAGATCGCAGCAGCCAATGCTACAAATGCGGCAGAGTTGGACACGAAGCGATTGACTGTACGAGTGAACCTCATTGCGTGCTGCGCAAGTCTTTGGCGACTAAGCCTGAAAGCTTGGACCTCAAACACTTGTCTGCGTCAGGAGCATGCTATGCCTTTAGACAAGCACTTGACCAAGCAAAACGTAGGTAGGCATGGTGAAAGTTCTCCCGGCAGATATGCATATGAGTAGAGTGGCAAATGATCTTCTAGAACAGCTTGTGCTGGAAATGAAGATTGATGTCCTTATTATCAGCGAGCAATACAAGGATAGACATACCGCAACATGGTTTTCGGACAACCTTGGTACGGCAGCCATATGGGTTCGTAATCCAAAGGGACTTCCAATGCAGAAACATGGCTCTGGAGACGGTTACGTCTGGATCAAGAGAAAAGGACTTACGTATGTGAGCTGCTATATCACTCTAAACAAAGGAATACAGGCGTTTAGGAAAAATTAGACGGGATCGAAGATTTCATTCAAGAACTTGATGGAAGAGTCATCACAGCTGGAAATTTCAATGCGAAGGCAATATAAAATGGAGCATGCCCAGAACTGATTCCGAAGGATACATTCCCTTTGGGCTACGCAAACGATATACTCGCAGTCATCGTTGCGAAAGCAACTGAGGAACTCCAATGAAAACTCAACTAGGTGATGAGGCGCGTTGGCAGATTGACTGACGACCATGGACTAGACTTGGCCAAGGAAAAAACCGAGCTTTTCATTGTCACGAAGAGATACGTCCCCACAAAGATACTAATGGAAGTAGAACCGACAGTTATCACAGCGAAGGCAGCCATTTAGCATCTTGGAATCATGATGGATAACAGGCTCTCCTTCCTTAATCAAATAAAAATGACAGCAAACAAGGCTGCAACAATCACGACAGCACTGAGTAGGTTTATGACCAATGTGAGCGGCCTTAGACCCGGCAAACGCTGACTGCTTATGTCGGTAGCGCAGACGATCATGCTGTACGGGGCAGAAATCTGGGCGGATGCCATGAAAAGGATGAAGTTTAGGAGAATAATGACTGCAGTGCAGCAGAAAGGTGCGCTCAGAATGGTGGCACCTGAGAAGAAGCAGGTGTTTCACAGGCAACCAGGTGTAGCAAATGCGATAACGAAGCGAGAAGCCAGGGCCCTTACGATGGAACAATAGCAGCAACGCTGGAGCAACGACCACCGAGGAAGATGGACCGCAAGGCTCATAACGCGGCTGCCACTATGGCTCGACCGCCAACACGAAGAAACAAATTTTATTCGGTCACAATTTCTCTCAGGGCACGACTATTTCCGTTCCTACCTATATAAGAGAGGAAAAGTTCGAACCGCGAGATGTGGGTATTGCGATACGGAGAAAGACGACGCGAACCACACATTTTTCGAATGCGACCGATGGGCTGGCTTGAGACACAGCCTTGAGAACGAGGTTGGAGATGTAACACCACGAAACATCATCAGTATTATGCTAGAGAAGGAGGAATATTGAGACAGGGTAGCTGACTTTGTTGAAACCATACTCCGACAAAAGAAGAAAGGAGGAAAACTCGAAAACTAACGCTCTTACGAGTGAAAAAAAATTAAAGCACCCCAAAACTCCTCTAAAAAGCAGAGAGCCGACGAACCCTGGTGCGACCCAATTCGTGCCGCTGCGGACGATGCGTGATATAGGGGACGGCAGGAGAGTAAAGAAGTACAAAAAAAAGAAGGAGAAAACCATTGAGAGTTCTCGAAAGAAGAGTCAAGTTGTCACAGAGGCAGTCAAACCAGCCAGGCCCAACCAATATGTTCGAAGGCCGACGAGCTGGTTGCACAATTCTGTTTCCTGCTGAGGACGATGGGTTACATCTTTACTGAAAATGGAGAGTAACAACCATAAGAAGAGAGAAACAGGCAGAGGTCTCAAGGAGACAAGAAAACAGCACCACCTGAAGTAATGCGAGAGCGGCTCCGAGGAGAATTATGCCAAGAAGAAGATGATGGTTTTTCAGTGGGTAGTAGATGGAAATAACGCGGTGTCTTTTCGCAGATTTTTACACCATCTCGCAAAAAAAATTGTCATCGTTATCATCATCGCCATCGTCATCCATCGAAAGCAACCAAGGCAAGGAAAGGAAGGAGGAATACACAGGTTACGCAAAGTGGAAGGCAATTTCAGAACGCCAAGAAGGAGCTGCGAAAAGCTATAAAAAAGAGCAAGAGGCAGAACTGGATGGTCCTGACTCAAGAAGTAGATAATGATCCTTGGGGTTTAGGATACAGGATAGTCACTCGGAAGCTCAGAGCCTTATCAGCAAATGAGGGGATGGAGCCAACAGTGATCGACAACATCGTTGATGTCCTCTTTCCCACCCACCCAGTGAGATGGGAGGACAACAGTGATGAGACCAGAGCCGTAACGACACCGCTCTTCACTGTAGAGGAACCGTCAGCAGTAGTGACCAGCCTGCAGAACAAGAAGGCCCCAGGATTAGACGGGATTCCAGCAGAAGCACTCAAAGCAGTAGCTCACTCCTGTC
>WSXT02201569.1:0-18671 GCA_011762715.2 Neuroterus valhalla | reverse complement strand
CGTATCCCAGTCACACCTTGCAAAATTCTTACAAAGCAAATCATGAAAAAACGATCGGCACACGTAGAGCGCAAGTCTTAGGCAATCATGAAGGTCGGCTGAGACCCTAAAAAATAATACAAAATAACTCATTTTTGTTCCACGCTCCACGTTTACCGATAATTTTTTCATGGTTTACTTTCTTAGAATATTTCTAGGTGTGATCGCCATACGGTTTACTATCGTATTACAAAAGACATTGATTTTTTTAGACAAAAAATTGATTTTTTTTTTACAAGTTTCATGGGGACGCACTGATTTTGCTTGTCTATTAATCACTATGTTCGCAAATGCTGAATACCTCATGGGAATATACGTTATACTATCATCACACTTCTTAGCATATTTAAAAAAAAAAAATTCGAAATCGGCCTATTTTTTCCATTTTAATCAGAATTATGAATGATTAAAATAAAAATAGAAGAATCCAAGTACTTTTATGGAAAGAAAAGGAAGAGAACGCAAATGGATGGGATGTGGAATGTAGAGAGAAAAAGAAGGAAGTGAGAAAGGAACTAAGGAGTTGCAGGAAAGGAAGAAGTAGTGGACATGAATATAGCAGACAAAAGAGGAAATATATCACTGAGAAAAAAATCGTGTTTATACAACACAGGCCGAGTTGCTTCAACACGGGATTCATTTTTCGACTTGCGGGAAACGAGCGCCGTGTTGCACCAACACCGCGCTTCGTGTCGTGCGGTAACCGCTTTGATACAACACGGTACCGTTTTGTTTCTGCCGGGAGTTGAAAGTTTCTCATATACTTTCCCTGAAACGCTTCAAGCTCCGCTTCGCAATGACACGGAGCCGTGTAGAATCAAAGCGCAACCGTGTTGAGGCAACACGGTGTAACGCATAGAATCGAAAATCCCTGCCGCATTGATTCGAAATACTGTTTCGTTAAATTGGCACGGGTACCGTTTCCATTCAATGCGGTTTCTATGCAGAGAAAGCGCCGTGTTGTAGATGCACGATATTTTTCTCAGTATAATGAGATCTGTGATAATAAAAAAGAGGAGGAAAATAGGAGGTTTGAAGAAGAGGCGGGGAAGGCTAGAACAGAAGAAGAGGTTTGGGAAGTAGTAAATAGAGACAGAAAACGGAGGGAAAGGGTGATCCAGGATATTGTGATAGTAGAATGGAAAAAGTCTGTCATGGGTTTGCTGGGAGAAGTAGAGAAGAAGTAGGGAAGGGCAAAAGAAAGGGAAGTAAAAAAGACGATGAAGAGGTCATAGCAAGAGAAGAAATAATGAATTTTTCAGAAATAATGAAAGAGGGGAAAGCTCCATGTCTGGATGGAATTCCTAAAAAGGTATGGGAATATGGGGTGAAAGAACAAAAGAAACGAGCATGGATAATGTGCAATAGGGTATGGAGAGGGGAGGGTTGGTCGCAGATACGGAAAGAACGGGTAGTGGTACCGATATCGAAAAATGGGCAAGGAGAGGATATGGATAAAAAATATGGGAATAGAAGGAAATGGAAGAGATGGAAAGGTTACAGAAATGATATGTGAGATGGACTCTAGTTATGTATTGGAGGACACCTGGATATATGGTGAGAATGGAAACGCAGAGGGGTAAATTAGGTATCATGGGAATTTGAAGAGAAGCTAGGGTGGTAAGGTAGGGGAGTTAGCGAAGGAATGTCTGAAGACGGTAGAAGAAAGAAGATGGAAAGAAGTGAGTTCCTTATAGATAAACATATAGAAGAGAAAATTGGAGTAAACTATGAAGAATTAGAAGAAGAAGATAAGGAAAGTCACCAGAACAAGAAATTTTAAACAATCCGTATCATTGAAAGGTGCCTATTTATCCTAATGGTTGTTCAGAAGTTATTCTACTTTGCGACGATCTTTGCTGTTCCTTCTGATAGAGAAATCCTATTTTTTTTTATTCCATACAGACTTCTTTTATTACATCAAAAACGGTAGAGTTTTTACGTATAAGGGGCCCATATAAAGAGAAAGTTCGCCATTCAAATTATGGACATTTTCATGAATATTTGTGTATAGAATACTGATGCGTAGTCTACGGATCAAGTTTGAAATTACACGATTTTTCTTTGATTTCTTCTATTATTTATTTTTCAAAGATATAAATTGTATCTAACAAAGATCTTGATTCTTTAGGATAAAAGTAGAAGAAAATGAATATATGTCCATGGTGTTGTCTGATTCATATGTGCCAGCATTTCTATAGTCATTTCAACAAATTTTATGGAAATATATTAAAAAGGACTCCCAAACCCCAGAAAACTACAGTGTTATAACCCACTACTGAATTGTAACATTCGTATTCTGACTGACTCCCTAGGTATCTCACAGGCATTTTCGCAAAAAGAGTACCAATTCTCCTTTCTTCAATTGTTCGCAACCTTTTTATACAATATCATATGAAAAATATTCGCGAAATTCACTGTGATTACATGAGATGCGATGAAGTTGCAAAGTGCAGAGTACAGAATTCAAAACAAAACGTAGCATTATGGATCGAAAATCTACGTACGATTGTCTGTTACTGTACCCTGCAATTGTACTGTCACTTTAAAAAAAACCAAGCTAATATAAAATGCAAAAACTAAAAAAATATCAAGGTCTATCACTAAGTATTTTTGATATTGTAGCTAGAAAGTATTGCAGGATCCCGTCTTCTTAAATAGTAACCTGTTTTGCACAGATACTCTAGCGGGGAAAATATGGGTACATTCCCCTGAAAAAATAACTCACATAACTTTATTTAATAATATTTCTAAGTAAGGATGTTTGTTTATCTTGACAGGTTCGACCAGACATGGTAGGTGAAGAACATAGCAAAACTCAAGAGCCCTTTTTGCTGCAGTTTTTGGCTAAGGGAATTATAAATTTCTAGCTGACGCACCAGTATACTTTGAGCTTTGATAATGAAAATACACAAAAACCATGTCTACAAATTTTTTAATGCTCAGATATTTATTAATACGAATGAATGCATTCATTTAGGTACTAATCTTTTGTGCTACACACTTATCAAACAATGAAGCTAAACTATCCTCGAGAGCAGCAGTTCTGATTTCTGCAGCATGTACAATGGAAACTATTTCGGCAGCAAAATCATTTTTGTTACTGTAGATCTTTAGTTTGTGATCTTCATAGGGAGTGTCCAAATTAGCCTCAAACTGGAACACAGAAAAATTTGAATCCAAATATCCAAACCTCATCTCAACTGCAAAACCTACTGTTACCCCCAAATGGCGACCTACCACGAACAAAGTATTCTGCGACCTACAAGAATGCTCTTAGATTAAGATTGTTTCTTACATGAACTTATTGAAACTGATAAAAGAACAAGAACTTGGACTTAAATAGGCTGATGAAGTTCTGCTATATCCAACTCTTCAAAAAATCCTTTGAATCAGTGATTGGATCCATGCTTTTATAATCGTATCACTTCTCTTAGTCATTTATCTACTCTTCACATATTTTTTTCTGTAATGTAGCTTCTGAAAATGTGACTTCTTTCAGCTTGCATACTGAAATCAGGGCACTTATTGCATTTAACGAATCTGATAGGGTGTGCTGGTGTTGCAAACTAACGCCAGGGAGTAGCAGTTTCGAAGATGTATGCTATTTTTCATGGATAATACTGATGTACCGTTTATTTTTGGTTAGGATTTTTAATGATGATAAATATTTTGATGTTTCAATCATTTTAAAATTGATTAAAGTCTGCCTTTGCTCCCGAATAAGTTCTGAAAATGGTAATATTTGTAAAGTCACAGAGTTCAAACTTTCTAGGTAGAGCAGCATAGCTGTTGATCCCTAACGAATTATCTCTAACTATGGCTGCTGGACTATTCAGCAACCATACACCTCATCAGTTTTCCAAGAGTGTATTTTCGTTGATAAATTTTATTGCGACAATAGGAATATTCACAATTATAACGGATTGACAATTATAACGTCTTTTCTCCATGGTCCAATAATATAAAATATTATATGATATAAAAAGTATGTATAAAAAATTCATAGTATCTTTACTATTTTATTTGAAACACAGTCCAGAGTTTTTAGTGGAGGAGAAAAAGCCAAAAATGTGTCAGCATTTGCAATTTGTAGATTCAATTAAATAGTCATATTCATGACTTAGAAATTGAATATCTGTTTTAGTGTTAACTGATAAGTTATTCTTTTTGATATAATACATTTCTTTAAAAAGCCTACGTTTATGATTTCTTCCCTGTCCAGTATTTCCACGTTTTCAAAATCAAAATGATGACCTTCATAAGCATGTTTCACAAGTGATGTGGTTCTATTGTCTTTTTTACAGTCGTAAATATGTTCTTTTATACGTTTTCCTGTTGTTCTTCATGTTTGTCCAATATAGATGCTTCCACAACCTTTAAAATTATTGACACACTAGATTAAATTGGATTCCTGCATCTTATTCAATAGGTGTTTACCAGTATTGAAACAATTGAAACTATCTTTGTTTCACACGAAAACCAGCTTTGAATCAGTATTTTTGCAGATTTTAATTATTGTGTTTTTAGGTGTTCAATACAGGGAATTACCATGTATGTTACATTATTTGTTTTTGTTCGTTTATTTGAGCAGTTTTTTGAGTTGGTGATGAGTTCAAGCCTGGTTTCTATGAATTGGTTTAATAATTTTGATAGGGAACTGTCTTATAAAAGTGTGTTCTTCACAATGTCTAGGTTTTTGTCCCAGAAAATGGGATCAGCTTGTTTCATTGCTCTGTAATAGGAATCAAAATGAAAGTATCTACCTGACTACGTCGGCTTTCTGTACCAATCCAAAATTGTTTTTTCTTCAGTTTCGTGAATAGTTATGTCTAAATAGTTCATTTTATTATTTTGTATTTTTCAGCCGTGAATTGTATATTGTGATTGTATTCGTTTAGCTCATTGTGTAGGTCTGATATTTTATCATTTGGCGTACATGATTTAACATCATCTACGTATCTGTTATAAAATTTGATTTCGTATTAGAGTAAATTTGGTATTTTATCTTCCAAATTTTCCAGTACTAGATCAGCTTTGGCTGAAGAGATAAGTGAGCCCATTCGGACTCATTTCATTTGTCTATTGAATTTACAATTATGTACGAAATAAGCATTGTTTATGCAAAAATCCAATATTCTGATGAAAACATCTTTTTTCAGGTTCGTGTGTTCTTTTATTTCATACCATTTCAGTTTGACATTCGCTAAGGCTAGATTGAGTGGAATACTTGTGTACAAAGAAGTGACATCAAAAATGACACTCATTCGTAGTTTTCAGTAATATCCACAATTTTTCTGATGTTTTCTATAAAATGATGGCTGTTTTTAACGGATGATTTTGTTTTGCCCAAATTTTCCTCTATTGGTCCGTTCAAAAATTTATATAAATTGTACAATGGTGTGTCAATAAAGGATATTACTGGTCCTAATGATATATCTGTTTTGTGTATTTTTGGTTACCCATAAAACCTAGAGGCATGCCCAATGTAATATTTTATGTATTTTACTGTACTATTATCTATTTTTTCAAGTTTTTCTTATTTTATAATCAGATACACGAGATAACACATTTATAACACAGAGACACAAAACTGAAGAAAAACTGATTTTGGATGGGTACAGAAACCCGGCTTGGTCAGGTAGATACCGTAATTTCGATTCCTATTGCGATTTCCAGTACAAAATTATTGTAATAAATCCATTAGTAGACCGAGCAATCAAACTAGCTGATCCCATTTTCTGGGACAAAAACCTAAATATTGTGAAGAACACACTTTTATAAAACAGTTATCAATCAAAATTATTGAACCAATTTATGAAAACCAGGCTTGAACTCATCACTAACTTAAAAACTGCTGAAATAAAAAAACAAAATCAAATAATGAAATACATGATAATTCCCTATATTGAAAACCTTAAGAAGATAATAATTAAAATCTGCGAAAATACCGATATAAAGCTGGTTTTCGTATAAAACAAAGACAGTTTTAACTGTTTTAACACTGGTACAGACTCATCAAACAAAATTCAGAAATCCAGTATAATCTATGAAATTAATTGTAAAGGTTGTGAAGGTATCTATATTAGACAAACATAAAGAAAAACAGAAAAACGTATAAAATAACATACTTACGACTGTAAAAAATACAATGGAACCACATCACTTCAGTAACACTAAAACAGACATTCAATTTCTAAGTCATAAATATGACTATTTAATTGACTGTGTTTTGAATGAAACAGTAAAGATACTACGAATTTTTTATGCATACTTTTTATACTATTTAAAGAAAAATGTTTCATATAATGATGTGTTCTCACTAATTACATCATCTCTCTATACCAACCTAATAGTCCGTCAGCCCGCTGCCAAAAAGTGTAATGATATGATAACGTATGCCCATGAGGCAGTCAGTATTTGCGGACATGGGGATTAATATATAACCAAAATCAGTGCGTCCCCATGGAACTTATGTGAGAAAAATCATTTATTTGTCGAAAAAAATCAATATCCTACATGGAGCGTGGAACAATAATGAGATATTTTGTGTTATTTTTTAGGGTCTCAGCCGACCTTCGAGATTGCCTAAGACTTGCGCTGTACGTATGCCGATTTTTTTTTTCATGGTTTACTTTGTTGAAATATTGCGAAGTGTGATCGGCATACGTTATACTATCGTATTACGAAGGATATTAATTTTCTTCGACAAAAAATTGATTTTTCTCACATAAGTTCCATGGGGACGCACTGATTATGCTTTTATATTAATCACCATGTCCGCAAATACTGACTGCTTCATGGACATACGTTATCATATCACTACACTTTTTGGCAGTGGGCTGACGGACTATAAGGATAACCACCTAGCAAACATGAGTAACCTGGACAAGAGAACGAATTGTTAGTATACTCATAGTCCCAGAGTTTACGTGTGAAGTGTTGGCCTACAAAAATTATCAAATAATATGAAAAAACACACCATGGATACAAATACCTTTTTTGGCTCCAATTTCACGGTAAGAAATTCGTCGTCAATACGTTTTAATCATGAATATCCATATTATCACATTAAAATTTATGAACAGAAATACAAGTTCGAAAAACTGATGAGGTCCGGCGTCGACGGACGAAACATGCTTTTTAACATTATGAATGAACTAATAAAGGGCCAGTTTCTACGTGCAAAATTCGAACTACACACTATTGGGAAGAAAGGGTGTGATTATTCGAGGGTTATAGAAACGGGTTGGTTATATCGATTGCGGGAACGGAAAATGATGTGAAATGTTACTAAGAAGTCTTCGTACGACTTCCAGTTACACGCCATACACTTCAAATATTATTATTCTCGTAATCATCTCTCATCTCTGAATTTTAATAAAACAAATGAAAATTCTCTGTATGTAAACTACTTTTAAATTTATCCTTTATGCTTCGTCGATTTCACTTGCAGGTTTTTGCCGGGAACAGCGATACGTCTACGGTAGTTGAACACAAGCTCATCCCGCCAATTCTTGCGAGCCAGGTACGCGTTCTACCACATTCAGTACACAGGCGTACAGTTTGCCTCCGAATCGAGCTCAAAGGGTGCCAAGATCAGAGTGAGTATAGAATTGCCATTTGCCATGTATAATGTAGGTCTATTCCTCTTGGTAAAAGAGGAAAATAGGGAGAGGGCTTTATCCCTCAACCCCGGTTTATTTCCACGCGCCGGAAGCGTTTTGGTTTTCCCTCGATTCTCTCTAAAGGGTAACCGTTCTGAGAACGTGAAATTTTTATCGTCAAGCTTCTCTACCTTGAAATACTTGAATAAACTGCTTCTCTAAGAGCCATTTTTGGTGTGTTTCTCTTCAGTTTATCAAATCGGGATAAAATGCGTGTTTGTTTGCGGAATTCATTTTCGAAAAACTTGATTAAAATGAAAAATGACTTCGAAGGAAGTTCATGCTGCATTGACACACGCATAAAAATTTAGTTATATAATAGGTTAACACCGATATTACAGTTTAGTATAATCTTTTACGATTCATAGGGAAATCAAGTACGTGTATCAAAAATAAATATAATATCTATTAATGATCCATGCAAAAATTCACTTTGGAAAATTAGTATAAGTTCTACAAAACTTGTGAAAAGAATGTGATACTTGAAATTTACTATATTCAATTCAAGCTGAACGATAATGTCAAATATTTGAGAGATAGGAATCATCCTTCCACATTTTGAAAGAGAGGACTTGTGAATTTTTGTGGTGTATTTGCACGAAGAAATTGTCTTCAATGACCAATAAATTTAGTCTTCAAAACTGTACTTGACTGAAGTTTAACTATTTTACAAATGTGGAATCATTGCTAAAAATTAGAACTAAAAAGATTCTGTTGTTAATAAAATAAAAGAAGCAATTTATTATATTGAAAAATAATTTATTAGATGTAATAATACTGACGAAGAGCTTCTACTGGATGCATGTTGCACCTTATATAATCACATCCAGGTGTTGGCTATATAAAAGAACCAAACTCACATGAAGTTCTCCAATTCACATCGTTAGCGCTCAGATTGAGGGTACGATTTTTGGGTTCGGCTAACCTCGGGAGATTAATGAAGCTATTCGGATTTTTGGATACAGTGATTTGCAATTCCCCTAACTGAAGCTCACAACTTCTGTTAGAGTCTATCACAGAAGTTAAAGATATCTCTTATTTGTTTACACCTTCTCATTGACTATATTAATTTGTGGAATATTTGTGTTAGCCTATGTACCTCAAACTATTAATTTTTGTGATTGATTTTATATAATTTGATAATATCAGTATCTATTTTTATTAACCTGCGTTTAAATGCATAAGATATCATTTGGTATTGAATATACCAATTTTTGTTCTCAAGATATAAAGTTTTCTTATTCTAATTGCAAAGTTTCGTGAATACGCTAACAATAATTTTTATATTTACACGATTCCCCCAAATGGTAATCTAATATAATAATTATGAACATTGAAATAACAAGTTTTGTTGTGAAATTCTCTTTCGTGCAATAACGTTAATTCCTAAGCGAACAAGTTCAATAGGTTGAAAAATGGTGTGGCGGCTGCGGGAATCAAAAATTACGGAAAAGAGACATAACTACACAAACATTTTCTTGAATAGAATTTTAGCTTTCAAAACATTTTTGATATGATTTGTAACGTTTATTGAAAGAAGGTACGCATATCCATTCATTCACTACAGTAATAGTTTATCGTTTTTTACAAAAATGAATTAACTGCTATATGAATAGGTTCAGGAATAAATCACACTGTCTATAAGCATGCCTCTTAGTCAGGAACCTCCTTATCTCATTTTCTCATCAAAATTGAGATTCTAATATCGTCCCAATTGTTTTAAAAAGGCTCATCCAACAGTTTAAATGGAGACTATGATTGTTCGTTACAATCAAACGACAAAGGATAATAAAACTCGCGTATTGCGTTCAGGCTTCATAATTTCAAAGTTTGTATACAGACCTTTCGAAACTGGAAAGCAAGATATCGACAACAAATTTTCCTATACGAGCTTGAACTCTTGAGTATTTAATTCATATATATATATATATATATATATATATAATCTTTATTTGTATACCAAAAAGCTTGCTCCGTCTATGAGAATTCAGTTTCCTTATTCTCAATAATATTTTAAACAATAATGATGCCATATCAGGAATTATAAGTGAAAAATTGGTACCTGTATCTTAGATTGAGCACTTCTGTGTATCCATTTTCTCCATGACTTTCGTTATTTGTCCAAAATTTTGGTCTCAAATTTTCAATTTAACTTATGATGTTCCAAACAAAAACGACGAGTTTCATTAAAAATGTTTGATAACGAATGCGTGGATCTTTTTTCTTCTCTTCAAAGCTTGTGTCATTTATCCAAAAATCAGATTTTTCCATGTTTTATTTTCCGGGATTGACATGGAAACTATGTATCCTTTAAAGCAATTTTTACCAACAAAGCATTTGTTTTAGAGGTAAACGTTCATTACATGAAACTTTTATTTTTAATGTTCTTTTTTTTAATAAAACAAAACCTACGCTTCTCTTCAAAATGCGAGGAACGGATATTATGTAAATCTCTATCATTGCTCAATGTTTGTCAAATTTTTTTTGGACGTTGCATATTTTTTCTCAAAAATGAATTTTCTTTTAAGAGCAGTGCAGAAGAAAACAGAAGGAACAATGAAGGGTTTAATAAGTTATTAGATAAAGGAGAAGTGGAAGCAAACAAACGGTAAGAGGAGGTGGCATGACGGCTTATTTGGGGGCAAGAGAACCAGGACTAGTAAATTGAGAGAAGAAAAAGAGAAAAATAGTAAGAAGGAGACTAAAATATTAGATTGAGGAGAATATTTACAAAATCATTAGAAGAATTAGGGAAGAAAATAACAAAATGAGAAAAAAAAGAGTTGAGGAATTACCACAAGGAAGAATTTCAGAAGTAAAAAGCGAGAATGATAAGAGTTATTGAAAGATCGGAAGACGGCAGCTACAGATGCGACATCGGATAGAGTTTAGAAATCATGGGAGAAGAATTCAAAGGAGTGATTTCGGATGATGTGCAACAGGGTATGGAGAGTGGAAGATGGATCAAGAATAGGGAAAGAAGGGATAGTGTATCAACAGCGAAAAAAATAAAAGTATAAAGGTTCAAAGATAATACAGGCGTATGTGCTACATTGAACTATGAATGAAGAATTGATAGAGCCAAAGGAAACATGACAGCAATGCTTATTGAAGGTTTGAAGAGAGAATAGTAGTAAACTGGAGATATTTATTGTTTATTCATCTATGTTATCTACTTTTTTGATCAATCTATAATAAGAGAATCAAAAGGTGAAATAAGTGGAAGAGTATGGTGAGAAGCATGCTTGCACACTAGCAGTTGGAAGCACACCAGCTTAGCATGAAACAAAGATGTTAGCGGATACTGATCGAGGAATGGAGGGCTCCACAATGGAGGAAATGAGAGGTTTTAAAAAGATTCAAATATGCAAGTTATTATGTTCGGTATACCTAAATGGCTGGTATGAGACTATTGAAATATTTATAGGGATAGAAGTGATGGAAGAGATGAAGGAAGTGTAGAAAATATATATAAGATAGGCTTCGTGGATGAACGAGAGAAAACAGAAGAGCTAGACCATAAAACTCCTAGTTATGCGTACAAACAAAGAGCTGAAATAGATCAATTGAGAAGAAGAGCTGGATAACAAGGGCGTGAGAGGTCGAAGAAAAATTGAAAGAGACGGGTAGGCAGTGAGAAGAAATTGTTACAAAAAGAAAAGGGGAAGAGGTCCGTAAAGTTGACGCGATGGGGAAGGAAGAGGAATGCATTTTTTGAAGATTAAGGGGGGTGAGGAAAGAAAAAGAAAGTAGATCCTATATGGAAGATACATAATAGTTGATGGGGATCCAAGATCTGGAAAAGGAATGAGAAGAAGAAAAATAGAGAGCATGTGAATACGGATAGGAAATGTGGAAGGATCTATATCACAGTTGTATAAAAGAGAAGGAGGAAATGAGAATACTAGAAACATTGTTGGGTTTGAGGAAGTAAGAGATAAACGGATAAAGAAGATTGGAGGGCCAGATGAATGAGAGGAGAAGAATAAAAGAGTGCGCGGGAGAGATAAAAGAGAAGATAAGTGGAACAGGATGGGAATGGGAGGAGAAAAAGGGAACAAAAGACACATCTAATCACGGATAAAACTTGGATTGTACAGTTAGCCTTAGTAAAGTCGGGTAGAACAAGATGCATGAAAGATGTATCGAAGACAAGGATATTTCCAAACAGGCGATTTTATATGGATGCTATAAAGATGTAGATTAACAGCATTTATATAAACCCTCAAAAGGCACATGTTTCGTTCCATTAGGCCATAATCCATGGAGAGCTGGGAAGACGATTCAGGGTGATGCGAAGAAAAATCAGGATGAATGAGAATAGGATTGAAATTGATCACGATTTGGCCTAGAAATTGGAAAAAATTCAGAAAATGCTGAAATACAGCACTAGAAGAGAAAGGTGTGAAGGAAGAGTGGCGAAGATAGGATAGAAGAAAATGAAAGTAAAAAAGGGAATGTAGGTTTCAGATGAGGATAAAGAGAAATGAAAAGTAGAATAGATTTTATTTGTTCCATAGGAAGTGGAGTGCTTGGGGAAAGGCAAGGCAGAGGAGTAATGCAGGTGCTCTTCATAAATATAGCACAGGTAAAGAAGAAAGACGAGGACTTTTAGAGGAATGTACAGGAGTATGATGTAGTAGGACTGGTATGTTCGCGGGAATAAAGCAAGGAATAGGATAGAATAGAACCAAAGCCACCAAGGAGGGTAAGGTAGAGTCTCCGAGAGGCGTTCAGATTGTAGACGGAAGGTAGCGCTGGTAGAGGAATTTAAACGAGACTCTAGAACGAATTTGAGGGGAATTTCATGATAAGGCAGGGAGTGCAAATGAGAACTATAAAGATGGGGAGGATTCGAGTGGGATTTCGCTAGCATGTAAAATTGGGATAGAATCGAAAGCATGAAAAAAATGGTGAAAGATGTTATAGGCGAAGGAGAGAAATATTCAATACTACTGAGGGGGGGAGACTCCAAGAAAAAGGGGAACAGAGAGGCGACCCACAAGGAGCGGGGTGACGTGCAAGGAAAAAAAGGGGGGAGGGAGTGTTTGGGGGGGGGGGGGGGGGGGAGTAAAGTTTCAAAGACTTGATGGTAAATAGAGGTTGGGAGATGGCAAATGCTATGATAACAGGATACGAAGAGGGAGAATACACGTATGTAAGGCAGGTGTGGGCATCGAAGATTGAATATTTGATCATTAATATGCAAGGTTAGGAGAAGACGAAGGGATTCGCAGTAGTGAAGAGGGATAAAATTAGAACATCAGTCACTAATATTATAGAGAAGAGGTGAGAGCAGCGAAAGGTGGGGTGATAGGGAAGTGTCGATGGGAGGCGGAAGGGAATATGAACAGAGGATGCTATAGAGGAATACTAGGAGCAGTTGGGAAAGTAAGTTTCGAAGTGTAGTTAGTAGAAGTGATATGAGTATATATGAAGGAGAAAGTTGGAGGGTGTGTGCAAAATGAAATATTTAGGAAGGAGAAAGAAGGAATGATGAAACCGTTGTGTTGTAGGGAATGCTAAATAGGAACAGAAAGTTTGGAGAGAATTTCAATAAGTGGAGTGAGGGAACTGCGAAAATGAAGGAAGTACGTAAAAATGAGACAGACTTTAGGTTAATGCGTGAAAATAAAGAGCAAGAAAGAGAGAGGAAGATGTGGAAGAGTAGTTGAGAGGTGTTTAGACAGAAGAGGATGTGGAAAATGCAATGAAAAGGTTTTGAAAAAGTGGGAAGGAGACAAGTGAGACAATAGGGAATGAGGAGGGAAAAGAGTTTTCCGAAGAATCATTTCAGGAGTCAGACCACGGGAGAGAGATAAGGGAAGTAGAGGAACGATACAAAAGGAAGGGATGGATTGAAATGACGAAGACATAGAAAAATAAATGAGGAAGCCTAGAAGGTCGAAGACTTGGATGGGGTGCAGAAAGAAGCATAGCATAGATAAAAATATTTACATTTTGTAGCACGTGGTAGATACAGGAAAAGCAAAGGAGAGTTAAAAAGTGTACGCTTATCACCTAGATTTTATAGGCTTATTTCGATAAGTGTATAGAAAGACGTTAAGGTTGGTGAAAGAAGAGAGAGTAGTAGAGAGACTTCTCATTGAGTGGCTAACGGAGGAGTATGAAGAGACGAGTGGTAGGGTGGGAGGAAGTCCAGGTTTTCGGGTTGTTTATGGCTGGATAGGGGATTGTTGCAGGAGTATCCGCTTCAACCAACACTTCCCGCGATCTCAGTCACTGACATAGAGAGGAAGCTAGAGGAAGGCGTAGCAGAAGGAGTAAGGGTAACATGAGCCAGTATCGGGTCACTTGAATGTGCAGATGACATAGTGTTGATGGCAAATAGTGAGGGGGCCTTAAGGTGGTGAAGATGTATAAAAGATACCTGGATTAGATTGGTTGGAGTTGAATGCAGAAAAGTTCAAGGTCACAGTTGTCAGAGGGAGTGGAAGGGATAATGAAGGTAAATGGAGGAAGATGAGGGCTGCATGAGGGTGAAGCGAGAAGGAGTCGCGGGGAAGGAGGGTTAAGGAAGGTGTATAAGATAGTTAAGAGGAACGACATGAAGAGATAAAAGGCAGGAGGGTAAAGTTGAAACACTGACAGGAAGAATACTAGGAGGTGGAAAGGAGTGGAATAAGCATGGAGGTGGTTCTGCATAAAAGCGCGTACAAAAGGGATGTTGCATAAGTAAGAAGAATGTTGAATGAGATAAAGGATAAGTGAAGGGAGTAGAAGGAGAAGGAATGGAGGAAGGAAGGTGCGTGGGGAGAACTCCAACTATCTAATAAGCAGAAAGGACCCTCTAGAGAAGGACGCGGCAATCTACCACTGTCCACTGATTGGTGGAGAGGCAAACCGGGATAGTTCCGGTCGGGCGGTTTTGGTGGGGATGTATTTACACGTTACACGTTCACTCGGCGTATTCATGGGATATCTTATTTTCCGAATGTATCGAGTTTTACAATATTCAAACGGACGCGCGCTGAAGTGGTATGACGACTTCCTATCCCGGATCGTAGCTGGGGGCTCATGGTGGGGGAAGATTGTCGCGTCCTTTACTGGAGGGTCCTTAATAAGCAGCATTGGCAGGTAATCAAAAATTGATAAAAAAAGGAGTTTCCTATGGATATTTTCCTCACAGATAGAGGAGTTTCTTTTAATTTTTAATTTGTTATGTGTATATGGTTCCTGTGTTGTCTCTTCCATACTGTTTTGATCTTCTCCCTTTCTATTTGAGAGAAATGGGAATGAGGGGTAAAAAAGAGGCCAAAAACGGTTCCGTAATTTGTGGATGGCCCCTATAGAAAGATATTGATTTTCCGTCAAGATTTCCTGACTTCTCGGTAAGCGTCTAATTATTATTCAGGTGAGCAGAGAGCAGAGGGTAGAGTGATAGCCTTGCTCCTTTCGTCGTGACGAAATAAATAATAAATTGCGCAAACAGCAGGCTCTGCACTTTGGCATGCACGGATCGTGTTCGAATTGCCTAACCACCTTTAATATTCTATGGTCTAGCGCCGTACCCGTAATATGTCACGCGATACGATATGGTCAAGCGTTTGGTCGATCTACTTTGTGCGACACTCTAGAAATTAGTTCGCGATACGTTAGTTCATGATTGCATTTGATGAACGGACACCTATTGATGATTTCAACCTCTATGGTGAAACTAGATTACCTAGTTCATATGCATGCATTTTCATACATTTGGAAAATGAATTTAAAATAAGTTTCCCTGAGTATTTTGCAATAAATAATTGAGAGACTGTCCCATTTGTAAGAATTTCTCACGAGATGATTCCCCAAAAATTATTCTTGAGATTGTTGATTCTATAAGGTTAATTTTCCACAGAGTTATACCCAAGGGTTGCATTACTAGAACCATTAATTTTACTGGTGTCGAACTCTGTAAGGAAAGGTTAAGAACAATAAAAGATGTTTCAACCTCAACTTTGGCAGAAAATCCTATTCAAAATCAAACTCGAACGTTTGAAGAAGAGACTGCTCACCTCAACAGAGGTATCTATTGTGGAACATTTCGTGAATTGAGAAAATACTAAATAAAATATTGTGGGTAAAATAATCATTGGTGTTAAGGTATTCTATTCTACTTATTACTTGACTCAAAGAATATAACGTCCCTTCCATCTGAGTCTCAAAATATTTGAATATATCTATACTTCATGACAGGGAGAATTTTTTATCCAATAAAATAAAAACGTTTTGCGAATTCGCTGCTCTGCCAGATTTTTTGAGCTGACTCAAAGTTGATAATGTAATGGATGATACCCTAAACAGGGCCGGCGTTAGCAAACGCAAGGCCCTGTGCAGAGTACTTCCGCGAGGCCTTTGGGGTCTGTATCCATGTATATGACTTGGAACCAGGGAATAGGGTTTGAGAGGAAAAGCCGTAAGGGCCACATTTACCAAGAGCGAGAAGGTAAATATGGGTCTTACGGCTTCGCCTCTCAAACCCTCTTCAGATTCCAAGTCATATATTACTTGTACAAGTAAGTAGATAGTAGGTAATCTAGAGAAGACATATCAAGAAAATTTCGATTGCGTTAGTGCAGATAATAGGTAACTAAAAGTTATGGTATGAAATTGCTGTTCGTTTAACTTAATCTTCGATTTAATCAGTTTACTTGTTGAGAACCAAATAATCTATTGCAGACAATATAAATCGTATTTTATTACACAACCATCAGTACACATTTTTTTTATTACAATATCAGTTATGAAAGTTCTTTCTGAGAGTTTTCTGTGCCTTGACAATGCATTATACAATGAATATTTTATTAGATTGATAAGATTTTAGAAGATCAATATGTATGCTGGGATGTTATCAGAGTACATATTATATGTTTCATCAAATGAGTGTACAACTCAGGTTGAAAAATTGACTTTGCGTGCCTTTTTTTCGGCAAAAAGATCAATGACAGAATCAAAACATATCGTTTCCAAAATGTCTTTTTCGATCGACAATGTTGTGAGAGACGTCAAGTGACCTTGATCCATGGTTGATCTCAGAAAGTTCTTGACCAACTTTAATTTCGAAAAAGATCTTTCAGCGCTCGCGGCAGTTATTGGAATATTTAATAAAATCCTATATCCTATAATAGTATTCAGGAAACCACTCTCGTAAGAACAGAGAAGTTGAAGAACCTGCAGAGCGCTTTTTATGTCGTTCGTAATAAAATGCCTACAAATTTTAAGCTCAGGAAAAACCTCAACGCCATCCAGGTCCCTGAGGTTTCCATGGCGAAGCGCTGTATCTAAATCTTTACAGTTCTGCAATAAATCTTCATCGGATAGTTCCTTTAACTTTTTTTCGTCATACAGAAACCCGAAGAGATTTTCATACTCTTCGAATCGCTGAGAACGTTCTGATACAGCAGTTGAAGCTTCGCCAAGAATGACGTTGGCATCATACTGTCACATACTATCAGTAACACATAAATGTTTGACTTTCGACACAATAATTTGCTTAACTATTTTTTTCGTGCAACAAACATTTATGACTTTGTTTGGATAATAATTCATTGCGCTCGAACTGTTGAAATGTTTTTTGACGAAAATTGTTACAAATACTAATGCAAGAAACCCTTTCAGATTAAAAATATTGCGATGGGTAATAAACCATTTTTCCATAATTTTAATAACATTTTCAGAAACAATTGACATAATTATCAACTTCCTAATGCTCAAATCGACTAGGTCTCTGGTGGTACATGTGAAAACTATTCAAAAACGTTAATCTGAAAAAAAATTCCACTGCCCGCCATTTATTTTCTCAGAAAATGTATAATTGCTAAGCGCGGCGGAGCGCGCGGCTCGGGCCCACCACGGAGCAGCCCGGCTGACTGTGGCGACGGAATGTTCAGAAACACCTACATGTCGCAAATCTTAACCAAATCAAGCAAAATTCATCCAGAAATGTTTGTAATGGAATTTTAATGGGACTAAAGAAGCCGAATTTTCAAAAATAATTTGTTTTCACTCTTCTAAACCAAATATGGCGTGATTAAAAGATTTCTAGTCATAAACTAGATAAACCTTATAGAATTTAAGCACTTTGAGGCATAGCTGATTTTGAATTTGCCATTAGTTTTGCGAAATAAAATTTGAAATCTAATTCTACTAGAGAAAGCTACTAGTTTAAAGCTTCTTATTTATAAGTTCTAGATATAAGAGTTGAGAAAATGATTACAAAGAAAAAAAAAATTAATAAATAAAAAAATCACATGAAAAAAGGAATTGAAGAAAATTTTTGTTCCAGAAGTTGTATAAAATGAAAAAAAACATTTACACAATAACTGGCCTGATAGCAAAAATAACCTGACTTCTAAATCCATAAATTTTTCGAATAATTTATTTGGTTTACCAGGCTAATTCAGAACAACTCAATCAATACAAAGAACACATTTATCTATATACAATGAGATATAAAAATAATTCTTATTTAAAAATACAATTCTCTATGAATAAAAGTAAACAAAAGAAAGGCGTTTCAATATAACTTTTTTGCAAAGCTAATGGCAAACTTGAAATTAGCATCGAAAAAACCCTTCACTTAACATATAGGTCGCATTTGTATTATTATTCATTTTCTTTTAGACGTTGAGAGCCTTATTAAGATCATCATAAATTATGCAAAATTAATAATTTAGTAATTCGGTTGTAAACAATTGTATTTTAAATAGAAAATATACTGCTTTGGACATAATTTCCCTAGCAGAATTAGATTTTTGAATTGATTTCACAAAGAAATTGAAAAAAGCAATAATTTATTCAAACAAATTGTTTGAACAAATTCATTTCGCAAAACTTATGGCAAATTCAAAATCAGCTCTGCCTCAAAGTCCTTTACCCTTAGCCGACACACTTCTGGCGTCAATCATAGCCGACACACTGGGGCGTTACTGACCCCAGCCACATAACCGTCTATCCTGACTG